>APFE031306276.1:81848-103095 GCA_000404065.3 Pinus taeda
AATAGAGTATTGACCGCCTTTGCATTCGTTTCATATTTCTTCTTTTCAGCCGGATCTGTGGGAGTTGATGCTGGAAAATTATACCCTGTATCTATGATATCCCATACTTCAGTACCGAGAGATTGAAGATAGGCAGTAACTCTTACCTTCCAATATACGAAGTTTGTCCCATCAAAAAAGGGCAGCCTGATTGATGCTTCCCTCTCGTAGTTGCTCATGATGAAAGATCTTCCTTCAAGTGATCAAGCTTCTTCAGAAGCACCTGCGCTGATACCAATTGTTGGAAATAAAACTGAGAGAGGGGGGTGAATCAGTATTATCAAGGAAATTATTCCATTTTCAAAACAACTGATATACGCTTCTTCAGTTTAATTAACCTACGTATATACGCGATTATGCAGAAGGAGACCCACGTATACTAAACAAGCTTTTACTTTACTTAATCTTTTTGATGATGATTGTTAATCTGTGATGCAGAATCAAATGACAGTAACCAGAGAAAGTAAAACAGTGCAGAAAGACAATCACACACAAGAACACAAGATATAAGGTGGAAACCCAATGTGGGTGAAAACCACCTGCTGCAATTCGTCTCTATCTTCTTTTCAATTAGAAACTTCTTTTACAATATACTGGTGCAGTCAATTTACCAGTATGCAGGCTGCAACATGCAGAGAGCTACAACCCTCTCTCGTTTTCCAAGCTCTCCTGGAAGGGAGCTACAACCCCCTTAGCTCTTGCACTAGCCAAGATACTAGTACGTAGGTGCTGGCCTATAGGAGGCTACAACCTTCTCTTTCTTCCAGGGACCACGTTTCATCAATTTTCAGACTAGATCCAAGAACATCAAACAATCATCAAGAGTTTCTTCATCAACCAAACTCCTTTTCACCAACTAGATCTGAAATCAAGTAGATACTTCTCTGCCAGTTGTACTCAAAACACTGTACCAGAAACTACACAACAAAACCCAGAACACAGCAGCAACAAGCAGAAACATCTAGATCACAACTTAAAGCATATACACTATTTCAACAGTCTGTAACGTGCATGCATACGCATCTGCATATGAAACAACCTACGTATACGCGCCTTCTCTTCACCTAAATTGCGTGTATACGCACCTTCTCTTCACCTAAACTGCGTGTATATGCGCCTTTGCTTCACTGAACCCATGAATAGTATTTATCCTTCCTTTTGTGCTAAGGTTCTTCCTTCCTTCAGATCCAGATCTGCATCACCACCCAATATACCGGCTCTAGCACTTTATCAGATCTTCAATCATAATTCAGATGGAAATTTGTCACAAGATCTCCTTCCTGTTTTATAGCCTTAGGCCTTCCCCAATACCATGGTCCAAAACCATAACCTTTCAATACCATGAACCCAAAACTAGGGATCAACACATCTAACGAGATGCCATGGTCCAAAACATAGGTTCAAGTTCCAAGATCTAACTGCCATGGACCAAAAGAATGATCCCCAACATATACGCGCTTTTGTAATGTATAACCCGTGTGTATACGCGCCTTCGTCTAGATTAACCTGCATATATGTCTTTTTCTACATTTTGAGTGCCTGAACTGAGATCTGATACCAAAGAAGGTTGCCATCAAGGACAACACCTGTGCCATAGCTCCAAACTTGTGCCATAATGGCAACATATTTGGCCTGTAAAAATTGCCAATCGTGAAATATGAGTAACCTGCTACAACAGGAGGCTAATAGGAGGAACACTTCCTGGAATCAAATTAATAGCATGATCATGATCGCGAATAGGTGGGAGGCCTTTGGGAGTCTCAAATGCCTTAGAATGATTACCCAAGACGTTTTGGAGATCTGGAGAAATGGATGATTTCGATGTGGGAACCTCTAGTGAACATAATTGTGCAATTATGCCTCGTTGTTCCTTCTTTAGAAGATTTTTCATTCTGTTAGAGTTGATTATATTTTTGGGTTTCCCTACGATGCCCCTTAATTCAACTTCCTTTCCTTCTGAAGAGAATTTCATGAAAAGTTCTTGAAAATTAAAAGCTGTTGTACCCAAGGATTGTAGCCATTGGACTCCTAATACAACGTGAGAACCACCCATTGGAATGGAAAGCATTGGACTATTAAATACATTTTCTCCCATGGATAGCTTGATATTATGGCACTTTCCTAAGCAATTTAGGGTTCCTCCACTTGCAGCCATCACTTGACACTCTAGTGTTGAAGCACTTCAATTCCTTGGCTATCTTACAATGAATAAAATTATGGTTACTTCCCGAATCAATCAACACTATTACCTTTTTCGTCTTGATATGCCCTTCTATCTTGATAGTTTGAGGAGTGCTAATTCCAGCCAGTGCATTACAATATATAGTTAGATTCATTTCTTCTTTTTCTAGGGTTTGTTCCTAGTGTATATCTTCTTCTTTTGATGTTTCCCGTTCCTTCACTTCCTCCTCTTCACAATCTATGTAAAATAGTTCTTCTTGGCACACTTATGGCCTTTAGTGTCTTTGTTATCACAACTATAACAAAGCCCTTTTGCTCTTTTTTCTTCCAATTGTTGTGGTTTCAAACTTGTAGGTTGTGTATGGCTAGGGGTAGCAACACTTTCATCTTTGTGATTTTGAGTGGTAGGCTTCCTTGTTGCCATAATTTTGCTTTCCATTTTTCTTGCCAACCTGAATGCATTCTCCAATGAATTTGGTTCCCAAAGGCAAACCTTGTGTCGAATTTTCTCTTTTAAAGTCTCTATTAACACATCAATCTTTTGCTCCTCTAAAATATATTTTACCCTTATATTCTATTTTTCGAAGTCCTCAATGTGCTCCATCATTGAACCCTTTTGTTTGAGATTTATCAATTGGCTAAAAAAAGTGTTGTTTTTTGTATCCTCATAATGTGTTATCCTTTCATCTGTAAAAACACCCCAAGTGACAATTTTTTTATGAGAGTAAGGCCATCGATACCGTACAAACTAATTTGGTTCCAAATATAAAGTTGTAATGCGTATCTTTTGTGTTTTTTGCACATTATGGAGATCAAAAAATTGCTCCATCTGTAGTATCCATGTTTTGAGATCCTTGCCATCAAACTTCCTCATATCGATCTTTGGAACATGGTGGTTCTTTGATCCATTGTTAGAGTCCATGAAATCATGATTAACATTTATTTTGTTCTCATCATGAGTTTCCTTTACTACCCTTTCGCCATTAGTAAGCATTTATTATAAAAACTTTGTCAAATATGTCTTTAAATCTTCCATGCCTTTCTTTAAATCATCCATCTTAGCTTTCATGCCATCCATCTTAGCTTCCATGCCATCCATATTAGCTTCCATGTCATTCATCTTAGCTTCTACGCCTTTCTTTAAACCATCCATCTTAGCTTTTTTTACTTTTTGTGCGAGTAAAATTTGTTGCACTTGGTCTCGTAATTTTGATATATCATGTTGCATTTCTTCCTCTTCTTCATGAGTCATGCTAGACCTTTCAAGTTTCTTACTAGGTGTTTCCATTTTATTTTTTCGGGGCATCAATTATTGATAATAATTCTTCACTATGACCTTTGAATTCCTTCAAACTAATTTTTCAAACCAAACTTATGCAAAAATTATAAAAAAACTACACACCTTTTTTCACTTTATAGGATCTCGACATTGAATCTGATGTATCTCTATAATTTTGAATCTCCAAGGTCTGAAATTTCTTCCTGCGGTAACCCTTTGAGTAATATTTCTAACCCCACAAGTCTGATCAAGATTGGATTCTCCAATGAAGAGTTATGCCAAATATCCCACGATGACGTGAGTATAGACTGGTTCAGTAGAGCGAACTTGTATGACATGCTGCGGGTCACTATTTCAACCTTAGGTTCAGAAAATGATATCGAAAAAACAAAAATCCGTCCTATTTTTGTAACTTCTGTGAAAATTCAATTTGATGCTCGGAGCGAAAGTTATGATTATTTTCCCAAAGTCACCTATTTGGAATGTAATTTGGGGGTCTGCAAAAACCCTAACTTCCTCATATTATATCATCGAATATATAAAGAGAAAAGATCTCAAATTAGGGCCTAAGGTTTCGACCGGTTCCATCTCAAACGGTTTTTTTTTAAGCTTTAGAAACTTTTTAGTGAAAAATCTATAGCAAAAGTACCACAATGACCTGTTTAGAGCAGCGAAACCCTAGAATCCAAAGCTCTGATACTAAATGTTATGAAACTAGCTCACAAAAAGATAGAAAATATAGATCAACACCTTATAAATAATCCTCTTCGAGGGGGAAACCTCCTTTACATTACACAAATGGACAATTCTTAGATGATTCAGATGACAAAACCTCCCTTCTATGTATAGGGGTCCAAGGGGTCACAATATAACCAAAGCCAACCTAAGAATAATAATATAAAGGCACAAAAATAACAATACTGGGATTCTATGGGGCACAACAATAATAATAAGGGATACAACGAAAATAGTAATGGGGGAATCACTAGTATTATAGGGACCTAACATCCATGTCCCATTTTAAGCCATCCATGTCCCCTTTTAGTTCATTTTTTGCTTCATTTTGTCACAACTCAATTTGTTGTACTTGGTCCCATAATTTTAATATATCATGTTGCAATTCTTCTTCTTCATGCATCATAGTAGAGCTTTTTGAGGGCTTAATCAACGTAGAACCATTTTGTGTGGGAGAAATTTTAGAACCAAGTACTGATATATATGCTTCAATACGCCCTTGAAATCAATTCAAACTATTTTTTCAAACAAAAGTTATGCAATTTTAAAAACAATACACACCTTCTTCTTACTTTTAGGAGCTTGATATTAAAATGGTTGTAGATCTGTTATTTCATCTCTTTGAGGTTTGAAATTTCATCCTACAATATCCCTTTGATTCTTCTTTCAAATGCCACAAGTCATATTGAGATTGGATTCTTCAAGATAAAGTGATGCCCAATCTCCTATAATGACCTAGTTATAGACTGGTTCAGTAGATCAAACATGTACCCAATGCCACGTGTCATTGTTTTAACCTTAAACCCTAAAATGATACAAGAAAAACTATATTCCATGATTTTTTGTAAATTTCTATGAAATTAAAATTTGATGCTCGTAGAGAAAGCTATGACGATTTTCCCTAGGTTACCTATTTCAGAAGGAATTGCAAAGCATGCAAAAACCCTAAATTCTTGAGACCATATCTCATAAAATATAGCAAAACAAGATCTAAAATTTTTGCAAGAAGTTCACGAAGATTATTCTCCACGTGGTAAAACTTTTAGCTTTGAAGCCTCATATAAAAAAGGTTATAGAAAAAAATCCAAGATGACTTGTTTGAATTAGCGAAACCCTGCAATCCAAAACTCTGGTACCAAATGTGATGCAACCAGATCACAAAACAGAAGAAAAGATAGATCAATGGCTTGAAAATTAGATTCTTAGAGGGCGAAACCTCCTTTACATCACATAAATGAACAATTATTGGATGGTACAAATGATAAAACCTCCTTGGTATATATAGGAGTGTAAGGGGTCACAATATAATCAGAGCCTACATAATAATAATAATTTAGGGACACAAAAATAAAAATAGTTGGCTGCTATGGGGAAAAACAATAACAATATAGGGGCTACACTAATAATAAAATTAATGAGGCTACCCTAGTATTATAGGGACCTAACATAATCATCAGCATAAATCTATTCACTCCTTTATTGAGTCAGTATCTCACCGATTTTGTTATCCTTCCAATATTATGGGCTATGACTATTCCTGCTATGTCATAACTATGTATGAATGGTATTATTTAGTCGAAGCTACCAAGTTCAGATTTATGATGTGTCATTATATGTTCAAGGGAAGTCATAGTTAAACTCAACCATCTATATTGTCATTCACTAAGAGGAAAATACCTTGTAGCAGAGGTTATAACAGAAGTTTTTAGTGTTATAAAATTGGAAAAAATTGTCAAAAAATACCTCTGCAAAAAAAATCTATTTTCTATAATGGATGTTTTAGCAGAGATTACAATGGAACTTCATCAATACTGAAAAATATGGGCAATTAAAGGTTTTAGTGGATGCACCAAGGCTTCATACGCAACTAAAATCACGAAGCCATTGAATGTAAATAACACTCGTGCCACCCCAGGGTGCTCTTTTAAGAAACGACATTGGGGCACACAAAAAAATATTGTAGACCTGGTGCTTTTATTTAAACTCATTGTGTCGATGCGTAGTATTTGTATAAATGCGCTAGTGTGCTATAGTTATAAAAGGATTATTGATGTTTTCTTTAATAATGCACCAGGGTTGGAAATAATATTTTTAGGATGAGGGCATTAATTCAATGAAAGCACTAGTGCACTAAGAATTGCAATGCACTAGGGGATTAATTGCAAACAATACCGGTGCTTGAAGATTTAAATTCCTTGATGTTTTCGTTTTATGAAAATGCATCGATATTGCAAAAAATATGTCATCACAATGATTTTATTTAACATAATGCACCGGTGCATATTTATGTTATGGATGCACCAGTTTTTTTGTATGGGATTTTCTTTTTTGTGGAAACATCGACTGTTATAGTGCAATTACTGTAATTTTTAAATCCATTATTCATAAAAAAATATTGACATTTATCTTATAAGAATATTCATATAAATTAAAATTTGATTGGTGCATTTGTATATGATGTTTGGATTAACTTATTATATTATCATATTTCACATCTTTTCATTATAATATTTAAGCATCCATATATTTAATCAATGGTGTAACATTTCACAACAACATTGGATAACACAATAGAATAAGTTAAAATTTATTTTATTATATATCAATAAGAGGCTCTTTTTCATACAAAATGAGATTGTTATTCGTAAACCCTTGTATTTCAATTGGGACACTTTGTCCATTACATTAAACAAAATTCTTGATTTTCATAAACAATTATTTCAAAAAATACAACAGGTTGCATTGATATCCAAATAGATTTTCGTTCTACGTTGGAACTGTTGTGAGTGCTCAAGCTACTTCCATGACTTGGGTTTTTTGGATGAATGTTTTGTTGATTGCATTGAATTTTTTTTGTCTTCTTGATTTTTTTCCATCTGCAAACATAAAAATAAAGTGTAATGAGTGTATCTACATTCATGAGAATAATGAAAATTTAAATAATAATACACATCAATGTAAATCGAATAGTAATGTACCGTAGAAAGAAATGACTCATAAATTATCCACTTGGTTTCAAAACAATGTCTCATGCCTTGTTGTAACAAGTCTTGTGCTGGGATAGTTCCATACTTCATTTCGTGCATGTTTTAAACCGCATTATAAATTATTATCTTTAATTTAAAGGATTTTTGGTTCTATTAATTATAAAATCAAAGAAGTAAAACAACATAGATACTTACAAATTCCACAATTATTTTTTGATATGCCAACATATACTCACGATCCATTGTTAACCATGTCAATTAATTCTTCTGATGACTCTTCTTTGTATGTTAACACATATTTGAAGACATTCAAGGGTGGTTGTTATAAAATAACCTAAAATATACAAAAATGAAACATTGAGTTTTTATAAGGAAATGTTAACAATTACTCGCAAACTTTGATATCAACGCTTTTCTTCTTTGTCATCTTGTTTTATGTGTTGAATGAGTTCCATTTTGTTTTCTTTTCTGCAAGAAAATAATTCAAAATACTTGCTACAAAGTCAATCATGATTGTGTCAAGAGTTTCTGTACAGCCCAGTATGGAAGAGATGTTTTCATGTAAGGTTACATTTAAAAATAGTAAAATAATAATTTAACTTAACAAATTAAAAATAATAATAACAAAATAAATTAATGTCAGCCATAATTAAAATACTTCAATATGCACCTTAATTTTACATAACTTTATATAGAGATATAAAGTAACTAAAAGAAACTTTTTTTTACCTTTTTGTTTGATGAAAAATTGTAATTTCTTTACCACTTAATATGGAGACGAGTAAAAAAAGTCAATTCACTTTTTACCATGAGGAAAAAATGCAATTTCTTCACTACTTAATATGGAGATGACAAGAAATAGTATTTTCTATATTACATTATGTGTAATTCATTCTACTTTCAGTGTACATGTGATATTTAAAACAAAAAAATATTCATAAAAAAAATATTTTAATGTGTCAATCATAAGTAAAATATTTCAATGTCCTTATTAAATAGAGAAGAAAACAAATTTAAATTAAAAATTTCTTATATTTTCACTTTCTGTAAATAGGTAGATGTGTAATTTATTTTGTTTCTAATATGGAGTTGATATACAATATTTTAAAAATATAAATAACAAAAGAAAAGTTTAACTTAGGTTATAAAAAATATCTCAAAATGTAATAAAATATTTTAACATGAAACATATCTA
Source organism: Pinus taeda (assembly GCA_000404065.3). Lineage (NCBI taxonomy): Eukaryota > Viridiplantae > Streptophyta > Pinopsida > Pinales > Pinaceae > Pinus > Pinus taeda. Next base: position 90,265 of record APFE031306276.1, read on the forward strand.
GAGGTAGAAATATTGAGAGAATTATTATTCCATTAATAGTTGCTTTCTAATTCAATGTATGAAAGACATTTGTAATTTTTTCAATGCTTATATGGATTTGATATGTAATATTTTAGAAAATAATAATAATAAAACTAAGTAAATGAATGCATAGAAAGAAATAGGAGGGGCTATGTTTTAACATTTTAATGTGAAGAACATGAATTATAAATAAATATTTCAATGTCAACTGCATATATATTATACCAACCTAGATCCATATTAACTCTCGATCTATCAAGTGTCAAGAGGGATCAAATCTCTTTTCACTCTAAAAGATATTTGCATCTAAAGATATTTGATCCCTTTGGGTGCTTGGTAGATCCAAAGTTAAGATGGACCTAGGTTGGTTACATACATTTGAAGCATGTTGTTCTTGAGATGGCTCTTCCTGTGATGAAATTATGTCCATTTCTTTTACCATCTCCTTGTACACTTTTTTGGGCATTTATACTGACATGTTTCGCATACCAATTCATTGATCATTTGGGAATTTCATAATCTTCTTGATAAAAGTAATAAACTATTTTTATATTAATATATGAAAACTAAATATAACAAAATTGATATTAATATATGAATGGTTTGTACTAATATATACATATAATTCTAGAAAATCATTTTATTTAGGAATATTACCTTTTGAATGATTCTTTTTTCTTGTAATGTTTTTTTCTATTAAAAAGACTGACCGGTCTCATTGACCATTACTCTGACATGTCCCATTGGCCATTACTTTGGAAACGCTTCCTATAGTTTAGATGTAATTTGGTTCTTAGAATCATTGGATTGATTTTTGTATTGTAAGTGGAAAGTATCTTTATAAGTTCATTCCACTAGATCCCTCATAGTTTTGTAAAATATTCCCCCCCCCCCCCCCCCCCCCCCACCTCATTCATTAACCTCCAACACCACTCCAGAGTGATGTAAGGACAAATTCATCATCATTTAACGTCTAGCATTTTTCTTTTCTTAGAATGACATTGATCTTTTCTTTCGTTGTCTGCTCCTATAGAACATTAAGCATATATGAATTAATATATTGTTTGAAACATCTTATCTAATATTCTTAAGTATGTTATAATTAAAAAAAAAAAAAAAAACAAATTTCATATTGAATGGTATTTTTTTCATTCACCTCATTCATCCTTTTGAAATTTTCGTATCAGGATTTTTATGCTCCTTACACTTAGATTAGAAATAATATTATCGACCTTTTTCATTTTGTGGCTTTGTATGACACACACAAACCAATACCTATTAGTTAAACTTACATATAGTTCAAACATATTAATTTTCTAAAGAATTGAAAAAGAACTTGCCTTCTTTGCTTTTCGATGGGCTATCATTGTGTCGATCACTATTTTTGTTACTTGACACATTCTCAAACATTTTTATCAGTATAAAACATGTACCATTCAATACAAAATCTATTAAATACATTTAATACTCAAATCAATTAATTTTCAGCCAAAACGAACTGTGGTAATCAATGTGTTTATTTGAAACAAAAACATTGGTGTGTTTAGTACATTAAATGCACCAAGCATTTAATTGTTAAATACCATAAATGATATATATAATTATTTTTTTAAATAATTTTAAATTTTGACAGTGTGATTTGTGATGATAAATGAACCACAATTACTTAATGGTTTGTTACATTACACTAGGAGCACTGATGAACAGGTTGGACAAAACAATACATTGGTGCATTTTATTACACAGGGTGCACCGGTGTGTTATATTAGATTAGCACACCATGAAACATATGTAATTTTTATAAAAACCAAAAAGGGTCGATAGGGTCTGGATCTAATTTAATAAGTGACCGCCTACTTTATATGTCAAATGCCCTATATATAGTAAGTACACAAACCCATTAAATCTAAAATGCCTAGAACAAAAAATCCTAATTGTGAAGTGGTAGAGGGAGTTAAACCCTAAGGTGAAATCTTCTAGTCAGATGAGGAAGAAGAAATAAGGTTTAAGGTAAGTATTGTTCTTTTTTTCTCTAAATTTTTATTAAATTTAAATATGAACAAAGATTGTAGATTTTTTTACTAGTAAAATAAATAGTAAATTTTTTATTATGTGGGGTTTTAAATTATTTTTTCTGAGTTGTGCATAAATCTAATAGAAATTGTTAAAATTTGAACAGGAAAGTGAAATTAACCGTAAAATCTAAAAAAAATTATATGCAGGGCTTTGAGTGAATCGCTATAACTTTCAAATTTTGATATCTCTACTGTTCCAAAATATTTTGTTACTCCATAGTGCTCGTAGTATGTTTCTCTTGCGAATGATATCTCTTTTAATTAAACCCTAAAAGAAATTTTAAAAACTCTTATTAGTAAAATCAACAATAAAATTTAAAATTTTTATCATGCGAGGTTTTGAGTGAATCACCATACCTTTTAGCTTATGATCTTTTGAATAGTTCTACTGCTCTAAAGTAATTTTTTGTTGCACGTTTGGTGTAACCCAGCCCAAAGGTCTACACTTTACACGCGGGAAAGAAAGGTATACGTGGCAATAAAAAATCTTTAACTGTGACTATCCGCGGGATTCTATGTTAGGTAGGTAGCTGGAGAGTTAATGCTCGCAGTGAATGCTTTTTACTTCGCCTCGAAACGTCTCCCACTCGCTCTCCGTGCGTTAACCCTTGTTCCTTATGGCAATTCTGGATTGTTCCTCCGTTTCCTCCGCGCTGAGGGTCTCTAGTCGAGGGTTTCTTGGTTCCTTTTGTGGAATGTTGTCTGCTCTGCTCCGTTGGTATGTTCAACTCTCTGTGCGGGATAAACCTCAGTCCCTCCTTTATTCGACCTACTTGCAACTGTGATGGAAATGGTGTTCGAGTTTAATGGTTGTTCGGCTCTGGTCCATGGTTTAACCTTGGTAAGTGTTACTGTTCTTTCCTCCCATGCATGCACGTATTCTGTAAGGTATTTTCAACGTTTGTTGCTGGTTGCAATATCTTGCTGGTCTCTGTGCATTTTCGTGGTTTTGGTCGAGGTTTTATAGCCGTTTCTGGAAGTTACTGTGATTTTATTGTAACTCTTGGACCCTTATTATTCCTGGTTCGAATCTGGTTAAGTCTTGTTCGCTTACTGTTGTTCTGGACTCTCACAATGCGGCACTGTATTTGTCCTGAGCACAGGACCTCTCGGGCGCTCGTTCTCCGTTCGGAACAGGTAATACCTCCTGTCCTTGTTTCAATCTTGCTCAACTTCTGCTACTGGAACTTACCTACTTTGCCTCCTCTGCTCTACAGTCGGTCAATTTCTTCAGAAGGTCACCACGGTTGTCTTCGGCTTCGTTCTCCTAGGTAATTCACTGTTATGTTAATTTTGCGCATGTATTTCCACATTTACCTGTAATTCTCCTCTTTGCTTTATTCGTGATACAATTGATTTGATGGTTGCAGGTTGCTGTTGGCAACCTGGGCATGCGTACCCTCCAGTCCTTAACTTGTACAGTTCGCTTGTTCTTGGGTAGGCCTGAATCTTAAATGTCTGGTTGTAGTTTGCTTGATAATGCGGTTCTGTAGACTTTCTCAGGTCTTTTGGTCCCTGTATGGAGTTTAGTTTGGTTGTATTCCTTTCGGTCACTCCTGTGTTAAGTTCTAAAAGAGATGGAAGTCATCGTTGGTCGGTTTCTGTCAAACCCTAGTCCAGGGTTTTCTGGCTTGTGAGGTTTTCCGACTACGCATCGTATTTTACTCTATGTAGATTAGTGGACTTTGCTTTTCATGGAGTTGTTCTGGCTTTACAATAGTCAATTGTATTTATGGTCCTTCGATTTCTAAAATGAAATTTGTGAAAGGAAATATACAGTGATGTTACCTTTTTTTGTAATTGCGTTCCGCCTCTATCCTGTGGTTGCTATTGTGATTTCGAACACTGGAAATGGTTGACTCCTGTAAGCAAATTCTTCCTCTTGGACTTCTGGAGATTATATGCCTGGATTCTTGTTTAACTGTGTGCAAAATAGATATTAAATAAATGTGTGTTTGTATTTCATATGCGACTGTAAGTTGCCGAGACTTCATCCAGCTATTTAATGATTGACTGTGATTCGTATTAGAATACATACAACAACATATTGATAGACATTAATTGTATGGCAGTTTATCAGGGTGTAAGGAAAATTGTCATTTAGGCAAATAGTAGGAAAGATGATACAGATGGACAAATAGCTTCTTTGAATGCTTCTGATTGTCTTTATTTCTCTTCTCCTCTAATTCAACTGAACCCCTCTTTGTTACATTTGATTTGTTTATATATCTCTATTTTCAGTTGATTTTTGCAGTTAATCAAACTGTCATAGATTATGGTTACAGAAATACTGTTGTCGTTAATAACTATAATTGCTTGAAATTTTCAAGACTTGGAGGAACAGTTGGTCCTTATTTCCCTAATTTAACGGACCATTTCTTAACTAATAACTGAGCTACAATAATTCTAATTGAAGTAAAAGGAAATGTATGAATTCACTGACTTTGTAAAACAAGTTAAAAGAAAAATTATTACAGTAAAAATTAAATAGTCCAATCGATCAATAGCCTTTGAACCTAGTTGAGATTTCGCCCAATTACAGTGAGTTGGATGCTCCTGCATCAACATTTCTCCTGGTATGTATCTCTTATAAATCACTCCCTTCAAATGTAACATCGATTTAACCATAATACATAAAAATATTTTATTATTATTATTACCTATTTATTTATTTGTTAAATCAAATGATAATTAATATATATAATATCCATATATATATTTGCCATAGAGGCTGGTGAGATTCCAAGGATGTTTTATTAATTTAATTCAGCATTACTACCCACAATTGGCTCTGCCATACTATGAGGGCTCGTATGGCCTTCCACGAGGAAAACAAACTTTTACCCACCTTGGGAATCAATGCTAGTTGTGACTTCGCACGGCTTGATCTCAGGCGACTATGTTGTTGGAAGTCATGCTTCGTTTTGCTCCAGTTGCGGAAGGTGGTATGGAACTTGTCTGTTGATCAGGTCTAGGCTATCCAACGGTGATGAGGGCTCTAGGCTTGTCCAACTACCCAACACCTTGCTTCCAGCCAGCACACAACTCATTTGCAATCCCGGTTTGAGGGTTTTGACTACTCTGCAACATTTTGATCTCATCTTCATCTGTTCTCCTCCATGGGGAGGTAATCCCAAACCCGTACTTTCTGCGGTATCATCTCTTTGTTTCGGGTTATACTCTCTGTTTATTTGGGAGTTTTTCTAGAACATAGGGATAGCACATCCCTTGCTAGCCAGGTTTGGCATCCAACCCTTCAGATGCTACAAGGAGTGGCGATGTTCCTCACTGGTATGAAAAAGGTAAGCTCTTATTGGTGAAAGGCTCTTACATTGTTTATATTTCGATTTTTCCATACATTCCTTTAACCCTGGAAGGGACTTGTGAAATGTAGTTGGATGGCCCCTGGTTATGATCCACCAAACTTAGGTAAGGTTGGCTTAGTCCATGAATTCATAGTTGTATTATAGATATGATTCAAGTTTTCCTATCCATTTGATAAAGTTCACCAATGGGTTTTGCTACGTACTCAGGATGCTTTTGTGGTTAATGCTTTTCAGTTTTCATTGGTTAAGCCTTCTCACAATTCTACAAACCAGTACAGGATGGAAACTCACCATCCCAACTTCTCATGGCTAACCCATTTATGGTTTATGTTGCACGTTGTCCTGGTGAAATATTTAGCTTGAAATTGCAGTGCATAAGAATATGAGGACTGTTTTAATTCTGTCGCACTTCGAATTTTTAGTAGTCAATGACATTTTTAAGTTTTGAATGTAATGATTCTTTTCTTAAGTCCATAACTCTCTTGGAGAGACAGAGAAGAATCTCTCGGCCTTAGCTTGGTCTTTTGAGAAGAAATTGTTCCACTTAAGTTTGAAGCTTATGAATTTATATAACTTGGTTTATTCCTGTGACATTTATAATTTTCTTGCACAGTCACATATCTGTCCTTAAAGGTGTATTTCCAATATCTACTTGTTGGAAGAATGGTGTGTGATTTCATAGTATGGTTATGAAATATGTGTTTAAATTGAAATTATTTAACTACTTCAATTTTTGTTCACACCTCTGCTAGAGGGTTATTCTCTCTGAGAGTCGTTCTACTCTTTCCTTGCAATGGTGTGATTTTTATTATTGTTGTAATCCTATGAATTGGTACTTGCCTTTGATTGAATCCAGAATTCACCTTAGGATTCCATTATACATTCTGTCAGAATCTAAGGAATTTGTTTGTCTCTGTCAAACGACCTCTTTCGCTCGTCTCTAGCTGGCAAAGGGGTAGATAAGCTGACAAGGGAACGAAAGGTGCCATTATGGTTCCTAATTTTATCAGGGTTTATGTATAACATAGTATACATATATATGATTTGCTTGGTCCAGAGTTTAGCAAAAGAACGGATTCATTGACTATTTATTATTTATACTTGGTTAAATAAATAAATAAATAAATATATATATATATATACAATCTACAAAAGGAAATGCTAAATAGGAAAGATTTCATGATCGTTGTTTGTGTGACATTATTGAATGCTAATTCATATTTCTCACTGGATATTACTACTTTTGCTAATGCATATTCATCACTGAATATTATTGTTTTGCTAATGCGTATTCATCACTGAATATTACTGTTTAATCCTACTCCTAGAAACAAATAATTTCTCGTAACGTAATACCATATTTTAGTTACAACCTAGAATACTTATCTGTTACAAACTTGTAAATGTATCAACCCAGCTTCATCTGGAAAGTCTCTCCTCCTAGCCTCGAGCCTAGCGATTACGTCCAAGCTCCTCCCTGAGCACTTTCTCTATTCCACACTTGGATTATATCCAATACAGTCAGTGACTTGGGCCTCAGGACTCCATGGTCTAGCCTCAAGTCATGCACTCAGTTGACTGTAAATGAGAAACTTCCCATTGGTCTCTCTCTCCCAACACTAGGATAGATCTCCTTGTCTGCCTTCTTCCTCCTCATATTTCCTTTTTCAGGGGAGGGGTATAACTATTTATTTGTTAACTGTTTCTTTTAATTAAGGAAAAAAATTATATTTTATTAACATGTCTAAATTCCTAATTAATAAAAATTAGGTAACAACTTGCTATCTCACTTTCCAGTGTCGGTCAATGTCAGAATGTAAAATAAATGTAGTAAATCATAAAACTAAGTTTAATAACCATAGTAAATATTTCTTGTAGCCTCGGTGTTACATCTCCCCCCCATGTGAGGAACATCGTTCTCGATTTTCTCTTCCTCTTTTCTTTTTAATTCAAGAAAACAACACCTGATAAGCTTCCTGCATAAATCCCTCTTCTTTCCAGGTGGCCTCATCTAGGCCAAAGTGCTAATAAGACTAGCTAGGACGATGGTAGCTTATCTCTGAGAAGAGAAGGGGTGGCTACATGCCTCTGAACTATGTTACAATGAGACTCTAAGGACTACTTATTATTGGGAAATAATGGAAAACCCTAAACATCCAAAAACCTAACCCTAGGATATGAAGTGCCAAATTATGGGCCCTATTTGGGTAAATTGATACATCAAAATCCCAGGGTCATAACTTTGGCATCCGATCTCTATTTGATGTGCACAATACCTCGTTAGAAAGATCTATTAGAGGACTACAACTTTTGAAGGAACAACATTGGCCAATGACTCGATTTGGTCCTAGTTCTCCCAAAAGAACATTGTTTAGAGCCTCAAAATGGCTCTAGAAGTTCATGAACCAAAAAATTGCCAAAAATAGTAAATTATGCTAAAAATAAGGAAACTGAAAGACAAAAAGACTGAAAGAATGGTGGGGGTCCAAGTGGAATAGGCGGGTTCCCAACATTATCCCTCTATATCAACAGTACTACTGTTGTGTATATGTTGTACATGTTTTACCCATGATGTTGTGCACATGCGGTGTTATGTATATATGGTGTTGTGTGCATCTTGTATATGTGGTGTTATTTATAGATGGTGTTGTGTACATCTTGCATATGTGGTGTTGTGTATATATGGTGTTATGTACATGTATATGAAGTGTTGTGAACACATGATGCTATGTACATGTCATATATGTAGTGTTGTGTACAGATGGTGTTGTGTACATATTGTATATGTAGTGTTGTGTACATGAGGTGGGGTGTACACATTGTACATACGATGTTGGGTATATATGGTATTGTGTACATAATGTACATTCGGTGTTGTGTACATGTGGTGTTATATACATGTTGTACATGTGGTGCTGCCAGTGTACAATGTTGTGTACATGTTGTACATGGGCTGTTGTGTGCACATGGTGTTGTTTACATGTTTTGTTGGTAGTTCATAGTGTACATGTGGTGTTGTGTACACATTGTACAAGAGGTGTTGTGTATATGTGATTTTGTGTACACGTTATGCAGGTAGTATTGTGTACATATGGTGTTGTGTACACATTGTGCAAGTGGTGTCGTGTACATGTGGTGTTGTGTACACATTGTGTAGGTACTGTTGTGTACAGGTGGCACTGTGTACATGTTGTATAGGTGGTACTATGTACATGTTGTACATGTGGTATTGTGTGCATTTTTTACTTTGTGTGTTGTGTATATGTGATATTGTGTATGTGCATTGTGTGATCATGTTATTGTGACATGTGCATTCACTGTTTTGTACTTTGTGTACATATATGTATTGTTTTGTACGTTGGGTGTAGGTTTATGTATTTTATTTTGGTGTACACTAGGTGTAGGTGTATGTGTTGTGTTGTACACCTAGTATAGGCATATGTGTGGTGTTGTACGTTGTGTGTGGGTGTATGTGTGTGATTTACATAATGAGTATGTGTACTTGATTGAAAGATAAGTATTAGTATTTCATTTCAGTTTTAATTATGCATGTGATCTATGACTTTGATTTATGATGGTCACATGCTATTTTCATTGTCTTCTTAACGCCAATGTGCCTTGTGGCCCTATTGTAATGTGCCTCCCAAATCAGCTTGGCACACTTGCATGAAGGAACACAAAGATGTCCCAAATAAAACAATAGTCCATCCTGAAAGTGGAAGTCTAGAATTGGATTTCCATCCAGGAACATTTTCTAGGTGGTAGCAAACTCTGAGTCATTTTCGCATAGTTGTGGCCATTTAGAGGTATCATGCCCACAATAGTTGAGAACTGTACTCAGTGCCACAATCAAGGGCCAACTGAGGTTGTTTGTGACATGATTGATGCTTCCATTCTTGTAATTTATATTCAGATGGAATTATTGCAATTATACAAACCATTTTTTTTGGTCATCATTCTGCAACTTTCCTTCTGTCTGCATAAATTGAAGAGGTCGATGATCTATATAGATGATTATCTCCTTCCCCAGAATATAATGCTTCAATTTTTGATAGACCTGTACAATAGAGTACATCTCCTTATCATAGGTTGGATACCTACAAATAGTATCAGAAAGTGTCTCATAGTGATAAGCCACCAGTTGCCATTTTTTTAACAACTCCTATATTTACCACTTGATTTCCTCATTTTCGAGAAGAAAGTGGTGGTATATTGGCCCACTGGGTAGAGGATCTCAAGGATTCAGATCAATCGAGTTCTTGAACTTACAGTGAAAGGGTACTCTTGTGGGTGAGGAGAATATGTCCCAATATTCTTCCTTGACCTTATCAACTTTCTTATGTTGTAGGGAGGTACCCTTCCCAGGGGCCATATATGTGGCCACAATCTTTCACTTACATTGAGAACAAATCAGAAAGAAAACAAATTTCCTGGTCTAGGAGATGATCTTACTACATTTCTTAATAGACATCAGAGATGGTGGTAGGTGGGGCTTCCTCTGGTATCCTATATAGTTTCCTACCCAAATTAATAATAATATTACAAGATTAGGACTCATACACATCATGAATCCTCAACAAATATGGTTGGCCTAGTTAAACATCATAAACTTCTAGAGAAGAAACATCGAATAGTACCTTTTCCATGAACGGTTTAATGTTGTAGGGAAGGTGACATTGTTGGCTCACACATAGATCTCTTCCTTGCTGGAGCCACTCGATGGTATATGGCTCCTAGTGTGGTGTGATTTACAAGCCAAACCACTTAAAAACCTCTGCTGAGATGAGGTTATTTTGGCTCCCACTGTCGACAATGAAGTCCAACGAAGAGCCCTTCACCCACATTTATAAGTATAAGAGGCACTCCCCCTCCTCTAAATCTTCGAGCTCAGTATTTTAGACTTTGGTGGTGGAAACTATGGAACTAGGTTCTGCATCTATATTCTCCTTCCCCTTGTCATTCCCCTTGTCAAGTTATGGCTCCAAAGCAGAACATGCATCATACTTTGAACCTTTTAGGTCGACCACCAATGAAAGCTTGGAATGACACTCATTTTTGTTGTGGGTGGGGATCTTATGGAACTCACACCACTTTCCTATCTCCTTCTTCATCTTCATGGTGCCAATATTCACTTGTGGCTTTGATGGGTTGTCCTGGGTCACCCCACCTTGGTTTTGTCCTTTGTTATGTGGTTTGGTGGTTTCTTACCCTATTTCAGGTTCACAGATCCAAAGTTGTGCTTCTTTTGTTTAATTTTTTTTTGTCTTGGCAACATATTGGTATGTTGTACCAAGCGATGAAATGTGTAGGAATCCATTTCTTCTTGAATTTATTTATGCATATAACCACATTACTTAACCACTAGATCTCTCTTAGAGTCTTTGATACCCAACTTTGTGAATAAAAGATGAAATATATTTGAGATTTTATGCACATATTAGTCCCTTTTTTGTTGTAGTGTGGTCCATTATATTTACTTATCTGCATAGCTCCCCATAGGGTGATATTGTTTCTTGACAGTGTCTCAGAAAGTGTTCCAAGATGTTGTGGTTGTAAACATAAATGGTTGCTTGACCCTTTTCTCACAGTAAGATTCCCACTAGTACTTGACACGTGGGGTGGCCTTTAGCAATGAAAAAGAAATCTTTTCCGAATGAGAGAAACTATGGACCAAAAGATAACCTTCCAACAGGCTAAACCATTTATCTACAACATCTGCATCTATCTAATCTTCAAATATATGGATATCAATTCTAACTTGTATCTTGAAGTGGGTGACACCTCCAAAGTGACTACTCGATGAAAATGTGTCACATGTTGGCATCCATCGAAGGAGATGGACAATTTTTCCATCATCTCATTCCTTTTCCACTCCAAGGCTTCTTTCAACAACAATTTGATAGGATCTCCTACTCTCTGATCTTTCTTTTCTTCCACAATAAGAGGCTATCGATGTTTGCATGGATGGTCTTGCAAGGGAATAAACTAGCTCAGGAAATTGTAGCTTATCTTTGAGAAGAGATATGATAGCTTCATGCCTTCTGAAATATGTTACAATGAGGCTTGAAGGCCTTTTTATCATAAAGAAGAAGTGTGAAACCCTAACCATAGGAGATGAAGCACCAACCATTTTGGGCCTTGTTGGGGTAAGTTGTACATCTAACTTCTCGAGGTCATAAATTTGGCATACGATCTTCGTTTTACTATCATAATACCTTATTTCAGCGAGGAGGGAAAAAACATATATGAAACATATTTTGTCACTTCTTTTGGTTTCTTTGTTTTCCAAGAAAACGTCTTTTAGGACCTCAAAATTGCTCCATAAGTTCAAGACTCAAAAAACTTCCAAACATAGAAAGTTGTGCTAGAATTAAGAAAAAATAAAAAGAAGCATTGTTGGGGGTCCAAGTGGAATAGGTGAATGGCCACCAAGATCCACCTAGATCAAAGAAGAAGTTTATGTGTAGTAGCCACCAAGGTATGAGGAAAAATGACATGAGGATCAGGTATAAAAGTTAATACATTTCTCTATGGATTCAAGCAACCTCTAAGAGATTGGTACAACAAGATAGACTCGTATTCAATAAGCCATGGATTTAATAGAATCAACAATTAACCCAATCTATATAAAAAGGTAAATTGATAAGGGAAAATTTTAATTGTTTGTTTATATGTTGATGGCATGGTTTACATCGAAAACCTACTAGTAGATTAGTATCTTTTAGTAATGGAATATGAATAAGATGATAGATTCACACTTAACGAAGCACTTTCTTGGCATAGAATAAATCATTCACATTATAGAATATTTATATGTTAATAAAAATATTCATTGGAGGTGCTCAAAATATTTAGAATGGTGAACTATATGGAAACACTCATAATGGTAGCAACAAGAAAATAAATTAGCAAATAATATAAAGTTTGAAATATAATCCAACATTATTCAAGATATTAGTTGAGAGTCTCATGTGAGACTAGACATATATTTATAGTCAATTTGATTTCTTGGTTTATCGCGACACCTAAAGAAGTGCATTGAAAAGTTCAAAAAATGATTATGAGATACATTGTCGGAACAAAAAAATATGATATTCTATACTCAAGCACGAAATAACTTTTTTTGATTGGTAGTGTAGATGATACAAAGATTACTTCATGTTATGCCTTTCATCTTGGTTCAAGTGTAATTTCATGGACATGCAAGAAGCATCCTATTCTAATGATCTCATCATGAAAACTTGATTATGAGGTAGCAACAACAATAACTTCTCAAGTGTTTTGGTTACAAAGAGTATTGGATGATCTTCAACAAATTTAGGAAGGGACAGCTACAGTTTATTGTGATAGCAATTCAACCATAACTCTATCTAAGAATCACATTTTTCACCCAAAAAACAAGCACATGG
>APFE031306276.1:109229-120751 GCA_000404065.3 Pinus taeda
ATAACTGACTTACCACAGTGTTAAACGCATTCAGATGCTCTGTCACCGAGTCTCCATCTTTCATCCTCAGGTTATACAGCTTTTTCCGCGGGAATAGTTTATTCACCAGAGACTTATGTTGGTACAAAGTCCCTAACTTGTCCCACAGAGCCTTCGCCGTAGCTTCCCCTAATACATTCAATAATACTGAATCTGAGACACACAATCGTATTGTGCTCTTTGCCTTCCGATCCAGCTTCTTCCATTCTTCATCGGTCACACCCGTTGGTTTAGTACTTGGATCTACTGCGATCCACTAATCTTTATCCACCAACAGATCCTCCATCTTGAGTTTCCACAACTCAAAACTCTGACCATTGAACTTCTCAATCTCTATCTTTCCCTGCTCACCATCTTCTTTCACCACCAAAATCGATCTCGCAGATCTCCCATTGAACAGGGTCTACCACAGGCCCGAGCGAAACCCCTCAGCAACAAAGGCATCCCCTTGAAGCGAAAATAGCTCTGATACCAAATGTAGGTTTTAACCCCGTACAGAAATTACCTGCATACGAATTCTAAACCACAGAAAAATAAACAATGCGAGAGCATAACACATAAAAACACATATGCACAGAGATTTTTCCCTGGATCCCAAAATTGGGACTACCAGCTTGATTTTTCATTATGTTACTTTCAATGTTACAATACATATTTATACATGCCAAAGCATCCAATACCATGGAACAAAAACCATCGCGTCCAAAACCATGGATCGAAAACCATCGCGTGCAAAAAACATGTGCGAAAATCATGCACAAAACCATAGGTGGGTCCGCCCAACCTAACATAGGGTCCAAAACCAAAATTTTCCAGGTCGCTGCCCCGGACCCCATAAAGTGGGGTTACAGGTACCCCTCAAACCCCTTGTTAACGATGTGGAAAGAATATAACACAACCCAACAATTGATAAGTAAAATATTGGGCATGCTATTGCAACAAATACTTTTTTACACATTAGAAATGTATAAAAATAAAATGTAAATAAGTATTCTGATGCATATTGATACTTACCCATGAATTAATTTATATAGTTGTGATAGTATAAACTTATCTAAGTATGATTTTTGAAAAAAAATACATGGAAAGAAGGAAGGGATTTTACTCCTTTGTACACTAATGGGAAGGGGTGTTACTCCATGAGGCATCAAGACTCATCTGTCTATTGTTGGGAGTAAGAGACCATAAAGTAGGCATCAAAGTTTGTCCTCTTAATGGAGTTACAGACTAGTCATGTGTTACTCGCAAATTATGGATGACTGGACAAAGAGTAATGCTAGAATACCACAGTTTCTTCTGTAACATGCTATTTCTTGTTTTAATTATATTTTTTCTTTTAAATGTATATTATTGCATATTATCTGTTTTAAAATTGTTGTCGGGATGTCGGCCCATAAAACTGATGTGGTGTTGTGTGGGTACGATGTTGTGTGCATGTTGCACATGTGGTGTTGTGTGCACATGGTGTTGTTTACATGTTGTGTAGGTGGGTTTGTGTACATGTGGTGTTGTGTAAACATTGTACAAGAGGTGTTATGTATATGTGATGTTGTGTACACATTATGTAGGTAGTGTTGTGTACACATTATGCAGGCAGTGTTGTGTACACATTGTGTAGGTGGTGTCATGTACATGTGGTGTTGTGTACACATTGTGTAGGTTGTTTTTTGTACATGTGGTATTGTTGTACATGTGGTATTGTGTGCATGTCGTACATGACATGTTGTGTACAGTTGGTATTGTGTATGTGCACTTTTTAGTTGTGGTATCATGACATGTGTATTCGTTGTTTTCTACTTTGTCTACATATATGTATTGTTTTGTACACTGGGTGTAGGTGTACTTATTTTGTTGTGGTGTACACCGGGTGTAGGTGTACGTGTGGTGTTGTAGTTGTGTGTGGGTGTATGTGTGTGATGCACATTATGAGTATGTGTACGTGATTGAAGAGAATAAAATACATTGGGTGCATGTCGGGTGTGGAAACCGATCCTGTGAATGTACGAAAAATACAAAGAATAAAGGTAGAAGAAAAGAAATGATTGAAAGATAAGTATTAGTATTTCTTTTCAGTTCTAGTTATGCATGTGATCTATGAATTTGATTTATGATCATCACATGTGACTTAATTTTCCTATTGACACCAAAGAGTCTTGTGACCCTATTGTAATGTGCCTCCAAAATCAACTTGGCAGACTTTCTTGAAGGAACACAAGATGTCTTAAATAGCACAACAATCCATCCTGAAAGTGGAAGTCTAGAATTGGATTTCCATCCATGAACTTTTTTTAGGTGGCATTGAACTCTGAGTCACTTTCATATAGTTGTGGCCATTTAGAGATATCATGCCCACAATAGTTGAGAATTGTACTCAATTCCACAATCGAGGGTCGACTAACATTGTTTGCGACATGATTGATGCTTCCCTTCTTGTAATTTATGTTTAGATGGAATTATTGCAATCATGTAGACCATTTATATTGGTGATCATTCTGCAACTTCCCCTATGTCTACATAAATTGAAGAGTTCGATGATCTATATAGATGATTGTCTCCTTCCACATAATATAATACTTCCATTTTCGACAAACTTGCACAATAGAGTACATCTCCTTATCATAGTTGGGATACCTATGAATACTATCAGATAGTGTCTCATAGCAATAGGCCAATAGGTGCTCTTTTTTAATAACTCGTATACTTTCTGCTCGATTTCCTCATTTTCCATAAGAAACTGTTGGTATATCAGCCCGTTGGGTAGAGGAGATCCAGGATTTAGATCGATCGAGTACTTGAACTTACAATGAAAGGGTACTCTTGTGGGTGAGGAGAAGATGTCCCTATATTCTTCCACGACCTTATCAAATTTCTTCTGCTACGTGGAGGGACCCTTTCTAGCTGCCATAGATGTGGCCATAATATTCCCCTTACATTGAGAATGAATTAGAAAGAAAACAAATTTCTTTATTTGGATATGATCTTAATCCATTTCTTAATTGATATCGGAGATGGTAGTAGGTGGGGATTCCTCTCATATCCTATATAGTTTCTTACACAAATTAATAATAATATTACAAGGCTTGGACTCACACACATCATGAATCTTCCACAAATATGGTTGGCCTAGTAAAACATCATAAACTTCTAGAGGAGAAACGTCACATAGTACCTTGTCCACGAAGGTTTTGATATTGTAGGGAAGGTGACATTGTTGGCTGACACAAAGATCTCTTCCTTGGTAGAGCCACGTGATGGTATGTGATTGCTGGTGTGGTGTGATCTGCAAGCCCAACCACTTAACAACCTCTACGGATATGAGGTCCTTTTGGCTCCCATTGTCGGTAATGAACTACAACGGAGAGCCCTTCACCCACATTTATCAGTGAAAGAGACACCCCCCCTCCTCTAAATCTTTGGGCTCAGTATTCTGGAGCTTGGTGGTGGAAATGGAGGCACGTGGTTCTCCATCTATGTTTTGCTTCCCCTTGTCATTCCCCTTGTCAGGTCATGGCTCATAATCAGAACACACATCAGATTTTGAAAGTTTTAGCTTGAACACCAATGAATGCTTGGCGCAACACTCACTTTTATTGTGGGTGGGGCTCTTATGGAACTCACATCACTTTCCTATCTCCTTCTTCATCTTCGTGGTGTCATTCTTTGCTTATGGATTCAACTGGTTGTCCTGGGTCAGCCCACCTTGGCTTTGTCCTTTGTTATGTGGTTTGGGGGTGTTCTTACCCTATTTCTAGTTCAGAGATCCAAAGTTGTGCTTCTTTTGTTAAAAATTTTATTCAACCTTGGAAACAAATTGGTATGTTGGTTTACGGAGACACCTAAATAAATGCACTAAAAAGTTCAAAAAATGATCAAAGAGGCATAATAGTGGTACATTTATCCCAGTTAAAATATAGGTGGCCATACACGTCAAAGGCCAATGAGGATGAAGATAAAATCAACAATTAATATAATGTTGTAGAGGCCATGGATGCTTAAAAAATTTCCACAAGTTCTCATCCTACGAATAGTGTTGAACCCACTACTTGAGAGTATTTAAAGGATAAAGACATTAAATATGAAAAGGCTTCTCAAAAAAGGAAAATGGAAAAGGAGGTAGGAAAAAAGAAAAAAGTTTAAGGAACACCAATGGCTAGCAGAGGAGAGGGAATAAAGGGAGAAAGTATAAGAAAAATAAAAGGTGAAAGAGGAAAGGGGGAAGAAAGAATAATATTGGCTAGAAAAAGAGAGGTCAAAGAAATAGGCTCAGGAGAAAGCAAGACAGAAGGATTTGCAAGAGAAAGAAACACAAGATGTAGGTCGTAGTACATTGCCTATAATGTGTATGGACCCGTCAAATCCACTCACATGAGGCCATTTACTAATCAGGGAGATGGGAATCATAGTTTAAGAGAAAATCGAGTGCTGGACCTAGCGAGATTTAGATGTCATCACAGCACCAAAAAGATTGTTTAGGAAACACATAGATATTTATCTTGAGAACTAAAAAACCAATCTTGGTAACTACTAAAATAAACATAGCTTCTAATACATTGGACAATCCACTAGCTATCGTTGAAGCATGAATAGATTTCTCTTCTACCACATAGATAAACATTGAACACATGATGGGTAATTTTAAGGAGTTGGAAAGGAATCTTACAAACGAACAACTCAAAAGAGAGAGGCTTCATAAGGAAAATTGAACTCTACTAGCGTGAAGCTCCAATGATGAAGACTACCAAGTAGTAACATTGAACGCAAATAAGTCATTGGAAGATATGATGAAGCAACTATACAAGGAATTTACCACATTTTGAAGGGTGACTACCACAACTCTAATAAATTAGGTTTCAATCAAAGTGAAAGTTATACAACTAAAGGAATCCCGAACAACCATAGACATAATGCATAGGTGGAGCATAGTACACCCAAATTGACTACAAAATTTGTCAAGAAGAGATGATATAAACAAAAAAAGAGATAAAGTAGAGATTCAACTAGCCATTTGATCCCAATATAAACGAGAGAAGGATGTAATAAAAATTTTAAGATTTACTAAAAACATCATAACATGATGGAAGTTTTGTTTAAATCCCACAAAATAGTCCCCGTTGGAGCATGTAGAGAAGTAAGGTCAGAGCAAGAGATCCAATAGGACATACAAGAGATGATAGATGCACGCAAGCTGGCCATCACTCAAAAAGGCATGAATCCTACCCAAGAGGAACTTGAGTAGCACTTGGTAGAACTAGTGAACTTACACAAGATGCTCACTGCATTGTTCGACTAAGCTCAATAAAATCTAAAGATAGTATTGCCCAGTACTTTTAAGTGTGAAATCACTAATGAGTGGTTAACATCAATAAAGGTCTTGTCCATGACTACTAACTAAAAAGTTTGATTTGTTCACTTGACCAGAGATTTACAGGTTCAAGCCATAGCCTTGCCCATCTTGGAATTAGCTCCATAAAATATGTTTATTTTTATTATTTTTATTTTCAATGTAATTATGTAAAACAAAAATAGAATTAAAAGTAAAGCAGCATATAAATTATACATGAGGGTAGTTGAAGAGTCATGGAAGGGGAAAAGTCGTGAAAGGAGAAAATATTGTAATTACCTTGAATATCAAGTCTTAGATTTTTCATTCCCACTGTTGGGTCTCTTAGAAATATTGTATGACCATGCATAGAATATTGCAACATTAATACTCATAAGGCTTTTAGGTCAAGATAGCCTTGTTTTATCACATGTTGTTGCATGTTGTAATACTACTCTTTGTTGTTATTTGATGGAATGTGATTGTTGCTCACTTATGGAAAGGTAATGAACTATTTTAAGAATCACATTTTTCACCCAAAAAACAAGCACATAAATATAGATATCATTATATAAGAGACATTGTAAACAATGGTGATATATATTTAGAGTCTTGTAATTCAAATGTCCAATTAATCGATATATTCACAAAGACATTGGCAAGATATGCTTTTGAATTTCATAGACAAAATACAGGCATTGGAGATGTTAAAGCAGATGGTGATTAAGGGACATTGTTGGAATATTGTAGCTACACTTTCTCTTTGTCAGAAGTTATATAATATATTAGTTATATATAGAGTAAATCTTGATTCTTCCATTGTAGGAAGTTTTAGAAGAGCCTAGTTGTCTAGAATGTTTATTATTAGCAAATCATATTTTATAAATAATATTTCTAGATATTTCTTAAAGAGTTCGTTTGAAAAATTGTATGTATATGTATTGAAGTTTATGAACCATAATTTATTTGTGTGATTGTGTGTGCTTTTCTTGAGGATATGCAACATATTTGTTGCACCATTCAACAAAAACCACAAGCTTGAATTAATCAGTTGATACATGTGTTCAATAATATCAAATTCCACAATGAAGAAACCCTTCCCACATTGATGGATGAAGGCTTATTTTTTAATCACAACTAAGAAAGAGTTTGAGATCCAATTTTGCAATGTACTAGTAACCAAGAGGTTGAGATCTAGTTTTGAATTTCGACTAATTCAAGTTTGTTAACCCTAGCCAAAAACCATTGAAACAAAAAACAAAACCATGAGAAGTGGAGTAACCCAAGGAATCATCTACATATGGATGTATTGAAATAATGAGTCAAGGGGCTTCTTACATTAGAAAGGAAAAAGGCGAAGGAGAGTCTGCCACAATACCCATTGGAACAACATCCTTAAAAAAAATGTTGTTTGACGAGCTAGCCTTAGGGACACAAGTTAATAGTGCATGAAAGGCCCTAATCGATGTAGAATCATAGTTTAATAAGTTGAAAATAATAATCATAGAAGGGAGAACATATGGAGCACATAGAAGGGAAAAATTGTTAAAAAATTGAGAGAAGCCAATTGAAATTGCTAGGGAGAGCCCTAGCTTGTGATAACCATGAAGACAAGATCCATTGTTGAATATATTAAATATAGTTTTTTTAATAATTTAACAAAAAAATTAAATAAAAATAAGAGGTTAAATACTTGAAAAATGAGCAACCATTTCATATTTTGTTCTTTGAATTAGTTCTAACTTGTATTAATTATGTTGATGGGGGTTTCTACTTTGTCATAAGGCATCTAGGATTTTGATTTAATTGTCAGTAAATATTATGGGGATGGTATGATTTAACCTCCATGGAATGTTCTAGAACATTCATAATAGTATACAAAAATAAGAAGGTTGATATTTATATTCAAAACAGTTATGTCATTTTCACCTTCTAATTAAATTGATTAATTAAAAAAAATCATATGAACCAGTGTAATATGAAGTAACTTGTGGATTTTTGGGCATGTGATATTAATAAATAAAATATTGGGCATGCTATTGTAACAAATCCTTTTTACACATTAGAAATGTATCAGTAAAATGTAAATAAGTATTTTGATGCATATTCATACTTACCCATGAATTAATTTATATAGTTGTGATAATATAAACTTATCTAAGCATGATTTTTGAAAGATTTTTGAAAAAATACGTGGAAAAAAGGAAGAGTGAGATCAATAATACTTTGTATGCTAATGGGAAGTGGTGTTACTCCATGATGCATCAAGACTCATTTGTCCGTTGTTGGGAGTAAGAGACCATAAAGTAGGCATCAAAGTTTGTCCTCTTAATGGACTTAAAGACCACTAGACTCCATTAAGTAGGCATCAAATTTTGTCCTCTTAATGGAGTTATAGAATAGAATAGCCTCCATAGAATAGAAACTCATTCGTACTGACAGTGGCACGAAAGTCCAGAGTCCGTACTTACAAGGTGCGCCAATGTCGGAGTTTTCTGCTCCACTTTGAGTACCGAGCATGAGAAATGTGTCTCAATGTCAACTATTTTCTACTTGATAATAATTCAAAAATGATAATAATTAAAAGAATCTTAAAATCTTATCTAAAAAGTAAGAAAATTTTCAGTAAAAATCACATCACCAGAGTTGAACAATTCAGTCATCTTCAGGGCAATATGAAGAAGAAGATCTTGGCATAAAGTTAATAATTAATTAAAAAGAAAATTTTAATGAAATGAATATCTAAATATAAAAATAATATTTAGGCTAAACCTAAATAATCGAAACAATTTATTCTAAAAATAAAATAAAATGGTCAAACTTAAAATAAATAAATTGTAAATAATAATAATAAATTAAATAAATAACTAAATGATGATGATGATAATTAATGTCCACTAAGACCAATGTGGCCTATCTGACCTTAAGAAAAGAGAGTCTAATTGTCGTTCTTCAAAATCTTGTTTCTGTCATCGAAGAGTAGGGAAATAAGCGTTCCAAGATCACTATAGATGGGTTGACTTGATTAGTCAAGAAGATTGGAAGTGTGGATGATGATAGAGAATTGAGAGTGGATGTGTGTAAGAGCTGGGCAGTCTAAAAGGAAGTGGTTTTCATCTTCCACCTTCCTAGTATCACAAATATAAAAAATTCTATCATCCCATGGAGCCTTTGGAGTAGACCACTGCCTGATCTCACTCTGAAGCGCATGAGAGTTAGTTGTAATCATAGCTTTGTTCATTTTCTTCTTGGTGCTAGTCAACATATAGAGATAATTCTGGTTATCGAGGGTGGGATTGATCACCTCCTTATAGTACCTTAGCTTCCTTTTACCCTCCAACTCCTTAGCATCCCACATCTTGTCCTTAAAACTAGAGGTAATAGTACATTTGATACTATCCTTGCTTCCCATGACGATCTCCTCCTTAATCTCCCAAAGGTTGAGGGAGGATTGATCATCCTAATGCCACCTACACTTGGGGCGCAGGTGGGGGTTTTGACTAAAGTAAAAAGCAAATTTTGTGAGCTTCTTGGATTCCATATTGTGAAGCTTCTTCTTATACGTCAAATATCTAAACATAGCCACACTTTCAATGGGGGATAGGCCAGCTTAGATCAAGATTGATATGATAGACAGGAACATTTTTTTTACTCCAAATGTATATATATGTGTGTGTGTGTGTCTATAAATATATATATATATAATATATAATATATATAATAATATATAATATAATATAGATATATATATATATATATATATATATAATAATATATATATATATTAATATATATATATAATAAACATTTTCTTTATATGAAAATATAATTTATTTAGTCAAATAATACAAACGGCTAAATTTTTTTTCATCTTAATCTAATTCAGATCTTACTCTTTCATCTTGTTTTAACTATGAACCACACTAGATGGTTCGAAAATGTGTCAAAAAATCCTCATGATACGATTTTGGCCGAAAATTTTTTTACTATTTCATAATATGGATCACATAAACCTAAATTCAATTAGAAAAAATTTAGAATTTGTACAAACATATATATTATATATATATAAAAATAAACCTATAATGGTTTTGATATTAAGTATTGTTACATTTAGATATTTAAAATTTAGAAAATATATATTATTTTAAATATTTTTATAAAATATTGAATAATTTTAAAATATTAATAATATTATTATATTATAATTAATATTATAAAAAATTAAATTCAATATAAAAATTAATAAAAAAAAATTAGAAAAATTAATAATTTATATACCAACATCATTTTAATATAAACATTTATTAATAATTTTATTAAGAAAATAAAACCTATATCTTAAACAAAATGATCAACGTGACACCAAACCTCATGTTAATTTTGTAAATGATTGAATAGAAAACAAAACTATTCAATATATAATATTTAACCATTTAACTATTTCCTAACTGAGAGTACAACCTCACTTTCACTTTGAATGTGAAGTGTTGAATCAGAGTACAACCTTTCACATTTTGAATGTAAAGTGCTAAATGGGAGTACAACCTTTCACATTTTGAATGTGAAGGGCTGAATGGGAGTACAACCTTTCACATGGATTAAGAATGAACCACCATCATATAAAATTGATTCAATTTATAAATCTAATTTTCTATAATGTGGTAATGTTTTCTTATTCTCAAAAGTGTGTAAAAACAATACTCCATGACATAACTATTTCTTGCATAATGTTTTCTTGATAAGTATTTTGAGAAGGAAGAAGTTAGAACAAGAGTTAAAAAAAATAAAAAATATGGAAGACTAAATTTAGAAATGAACCAGACAATTCATAGGTGAGTCTAGTTGCACCAGGATGTTGCCTAAGCAGTGATGCTAACCATTCATTGAATAAACAATCAAAAGATACATATATTATGGGATTTCATTTAGTTAGGGAGATCAAATAAATTCCCCCAAAATTATATCTAACTCCTAAATACACACACAATCAAAACTACCTAACGAACCCATTCTCCATTCTTTTGAAGTTTCCCCCTTAATGGAGAAAGGATTTAAATGCACACCTAAGATCTCCTTAAACAACTCAAGTTTCATCTTCCAAAGGGACTTTGTGAAAATATCAGCAACGTTTTCACAAGTGTTACAATATTAAAGAAAAATTCTTTAGGCTATATCTTCTCTCTAATAAAATGAAATTGAACATCTAAATTATTTTTCCTTGCATGATACATTGAATTATTTTCCAACTTGATCGAGTTCTAGTTGTCATATTTGATCATTGTAGCTTTCTTTTTTTTTCTCCAACATCTTGAAGAATTTTCCTCAACCAAACAACTTCACAAGTTGCTACACACAAAGCTTTATACTCTTCCTCAGTAGATGAAAAACGTGCAGTAGGTTTCTTCTTGATGCTCCATGAAAAAACGATCCTTGATCCAGTACTAAATGCATCACATGTAGTAGATCTCCTATCATTCGGATTACCATCCCAATATGAATCTGAGTAACCTTTCAACTCAATGTCAAATGAATCAGTATACTTAAGACCAAAATTAACTATTCCTTTAAGATACCTAAGTACATTTTTCGCTACTCTCCAATGGCTTTCTAGAGGTCTCGCTATAAATTGATTTAACATCCTAACAGACTATGCTAA
Organism: Pinus taeda; assembly: GCA_000404065.3. Lineage (NCBI taxonomy): Eukaryota > Viridiplantae > Streptophyta > Pinopsida > Pinales > Pinaceae > Pinus > Pinus taeda. The sequence continues at coordinate 120,248 of APFE031306276.1, forward strand.
ATCAGGTCTGGTTGTAGTAAGATAATTTAAGCTTCCCACCAGTTGTCTATGGAATGTGCCATCTACCTCCTTTGAGCCATCATCAAAATAAAGTTTCACATTTTGTTGCATTGGCACAAAAGCAACTTTACACTGATCCATTTTAAACTTTTTAAGCACTTCTTTGACATACTTACCTTGACAAACAAAATTATGGTCAATATCTCTCCACACTTCAAGATCACCACCAGTAGCTCCATGAATTTTTTATCGATAGATCCATTGCTCCAACAATGGCCATGGTCAACAACTTCAAAGTTCCACAGATGTCCTCACTTTTTCTTCATAAAAATTGAGCAATCTACACACTTTTCTTTCATACAACATGCACAAATCTGCTCACTTTTTCTTAAGAAAAATTACACAATTTACCAATTTCTGTACTTTACAATAAGATGAGGCCATGCAGTCAGCTCTAACCTTTATTTTCCTAAAAAATCCCAACTCGCTTTGCCTCTATTGGTC
>APFE031306288.1:0-14404 GCA_000404065.3 Pinus taeda
GCTACGGATGTGGCACATGCAACTGCCAGAAGGAAATACACTTTTCTTATGGGTTAGTTGAGCTATTGCATGATGGAACTCAGTTAGAACTCAAGTGATTGAGTTTGGTGGAGTTGATTGAGGAGTTGATGGAGTTGTGTTCAGTTTGACTTAGTTGAACTAGTTGTATTTATTCTAACTGTCAAATACACTAGTGATGAGTGGTGTGAATTAATTATTAATTAATTCACTAATTATTAACTCATAAATCAACTAAACAATACATTAGTTAACTCAGTGCATTGACAGTTCAGTGGAGACAAGTGTTAGAGGTGGGTGAAAGGGTGAGACTACTATTAGTTGTGACTATAGTTGTGCATGAGATTTGCACAATCATTGATTGAGATTGCCAATGAGGGTTGCATAGTACAAGCCAAGGGGATTCGAACTTGGATTTCATCTATTCTCAACTTGGATTGCGCAGTAGAGGCAAGCAAACAGTGGAGGAGATTTGAACCCGTGACTTGTTCAGATCTGAGCTAGTTTTGTGTGCAGCATGTGGAGATAGTACTGAGTACTCGTGAGGAGTATTGTACTATGTACTGTTACATGTTCTCTATCATTATAATATACAGATAGTTGGGGGTTTTCGGCTGTATGCTTTCCCATTGCATACTGTGTTGATATGTGCGATTGATGTTTCAATGTGCGCATGCGATTGTTTTTTTAAATTCCGCAAATTGATGATCAATGGTAGAAGAGGTTATGTATTATGCATGCATTCCTCAAATAGTGTATAATTAGGATAATATATGTGAATAAGTGTTATATTATTCAAATTTATATATGGTATCAGAGCAAAGTTGATCATCAGATCTATTATTCAGAAAGTGATTACATTTTATTTCTTCAGGCAAAGTTTGTAATCAGGCCAGGTAGCCTCTAGATTCACCCTTCTTTTGGAAGGTGAGATATCTAGTAAATGCCCATACAGTCAATATCTATATGAGAAATACTTTGTTCTCACGAATTTGAGATCATAAGCAGTTGAGTTTTGAGCTAGTGGAATTCGAATTTGCAGCAGTGTTTTCTTGGTGTCGAAGTTGAAATGTCTTTCAACGAATTGCGATTGGAGTATGCCCTTGAAGGCAGCTCGAATTATATTGCTTGGAAAGACAGGATGGAGGTGGTGTTAGATGACAATGGGTTGAAGGAGTTCATAGATGCTGAAGTCCCAAAGCCTACCGATGCTGCTCAAGTTGAGGCTTGGCAAAAGAAGACAACAAAGTGTCGAAGGATTCTGTTGGAGGGCGTGAAGGATCACATTGTATCCAGCCTGCATGGAAAGGCTTCTCCATACTTGATGTGGAAAGTGTTGATAGATTTATTCCAAAGCAACAATGACCAGAGGAAGTTGGCACTCAAGGATAAACTCAGAAACATTAAGTGTGAGAAAGGAGACAGTATGCCCAAGTATCTCACGAAGTTCACCCAATGCCAGGATGAGCTGGGAAGTGTGGGGGTGACTGTCGATGATGAGGACTTGGTGAGCTTGGCTATCCTTGGTCTTCCGAAGAGTTAGCATTCCTATCAGGACTCTGTCGATGGTTGGGAGAAATTGCGAGGATGCGAGATACTTTGGTCTGATCTTGTGCAAGAGGAGATCAGGCGGAATACTAGGGACGGATCTTCATCAAAGGCATCTGACGAAGAAAATTGCACTTTGGCTGCCAAAGAAAATAAGGGGAAGAACAAGAAATCTTCTCATTCCGGTGAGAAAGGCAAGAAGCAGGACATGTCCAAGGTGAAGTGCTTTCACTGTCACCAGCACGGACATTATGCCACAAATTGTCTGCAGAAGAAGAAAAATAAGCAAGTTGCTGGATCTACAACGAGAGAGACCTTAGCCTCATAGTTTGAGCTTGATTTTTTGTTGATAGCATGCTTGGTATCAAGTGTGATGGGATCGGTATGGTTCTTGGATATTGGTGCGTCTTTTCACATGACAGGAGATCGAGATTTGTTTTTTGATCTAGATGAGAAAGATCTTGGAGTGCACATTGAGATGGGTGATGATGGTAGATACAGTACGACCGGTATCGGTACCATTTCCTTTGAGAGGGAGCCTGGTAAACCCTTTGTATTGGAGGAAGTGATGCATGTTCCAAGATTGAAGAAGAATCTTATCTCTGTGGCGATGTTAGAAGACAAGGAATATGATGTTGTCTTCAACGAGGGAAAGGCTTTCCTGCACAATAAGACAACTGGAGAAACCCGGAAGATAGAGGTTCGAGTCAAGAACCTTTATCAATTGCATGTAGATGGTTATGCAGCAATGGCATACAAGGTAGAAGGAGTGGTGAGCTGGGATGATGGCGAGCTATGGCACCGGAGATTGGGTCACCTTCACCATGGAGCCTTGAAGATACTGCAGCAGATTTCTACTGGGATTCCTAAAGGCACTCTTGCGCAGTCAGATCATTGCAAGGGGTGTACTTTGGGAAAAATTTTGAAAGCCACCTTTCACGAGAAGGATAGTCGCACCACGACAATCCTTGAGAGAATTCACACAGACGGGTGTGGACCTTTCTCAGTAGCTTCGACAGCAAAGCACAAGTACTATGTGATCTTTGTTGATGATTTCTCTCGAAAGTGCTGGATCTTCTTCATGCAGAAGAAGAGCGAGACATACTCAAAGTTCTGTGAGTTCAAAGCACTGGTCGAGAAGGAATCGAGGAAGAAGGCGAAGGCTCTTAGGAGTGACAATGGTGGTGAATTCATCTCTAGCGAGTTCAAGGACTTTTGCAGCGCAAAAGGGATTCGAAGAGAGATCATAGCTCCCCATAACCCACAGCAGAATGGGGTTGCTGAGCCGAAGAACAGAACGATCGTGGGTACTGCACGGGCGATGTTGCATGATCAGGGCCTACCCCTTCACTTGTGGGCGGAGGCATGCAATACTGCAGTATATGTGTAGAACCATTGTCCTCACAAGATAATTGGCATGAGTAAACCCGAGGAGGCTTATTCTAGTAAGAGGCCTAATATTTCCCATTTGAGGATTTTTGGTTCTCCTGTTTACATGCATGTGACAAAGGATGCCAGGAAGAAGCTGGAGCCGACCGCAGAGGTTGGGATATTTGTGGGGTACACTGATACGCCCCATAACTATCATGTGTATTTTCCAGACAGTCGCAATACTGTTGTGCGATGGAATATCAAATTTTAGGAGGAGAAAGCCATGAAGTGTTCACTTGAGAGGGAGCCACACTTGAATGTAGATGAGGAGCTATTAGCTCTTAACGATGAGCGTCAGGATGTGGATCAGCCACAAGATGAAGTTCAAGGATTGGAAGAGACCACTCATGCAGCACCAACCATCAGAGGGTGAAAGCGCACTACAGAAGCTGAGCAACTGACTCAAGATGCAGAGAAGGTTGTAGGACCACCTACAGCACAGCGCAAATAGAGACAGTCACCTGATTGGTACACTGGATACATGGCTCTTGTGAGCAAATGTGTTGTGACTAAGCCATCCTCTTTCGAGGAAGCTGTGGAGGATCACGCATGGGTAGATGCCATGGTGGATTCTCCCTTCAGGAAGTTCTACAAGATCCCAGGTTTTGTTCTTGGCTAAGGAATCCATTTCTTCTTCCATACCCATTTTCCATTTTTCACTATCTGTATCATCTATTGCTTCCTGATAACAAGAAGGTTCCCATCTTCAGTAATCAAAGCAAAACATGAAGCATAATCTTCATACCTTTTGGGAGTTTTTCTTTCCCTTGTAGACCTTCTTAGAGTGATTGGTTGTTGAACCGGTTCAAAAACTTCAACAACTTTTGGTTGCTGAATTGGTTCAGAAACTTCAACAACTTCTGGTTGTTGAACTGGTTCAGAAACTTCAATAGCTTCCTTTGTATCTTCAACACCTTTTTCTCTAGAAGTCTCTTCTTCCTTTTGACTGTCACTGAAAGGTCTAGCCTCCAACTGATTTTATTGATTTGGCGATACTTGTTCCTATTCAATTCTTTCAACATTTGATTTTAAAAGAGAAGATTCATCAAATGTTACATCTCTACTAATTACTATCTTCCACGATGTAGGATCCCACAACTTGTATCCTTTCACCACATAGTCATACCCAAAAAAGACATAACATTTCTATTTTGGATCTAATTTTGAACGTTGATTTTTACGAATAAGAGCATAAGCATCACAACCAAATATCCTTAAATGTGAATAATCACAAGGCTGACCTGACCAAACTTCTTTAGGAATTTTACAGTTAATTTCTATTAAAGATGATCTGTTAACTAAATAACAAGCAATGGATACTGCTTTTGCCCACAATTCCTTTTTCAAGTTAGCATTGTTGATCATGCTTCTGGCTCTTTCCATAAGAGTCTGATTCATACGTTCAGCAACACCATTTTGTTGAGGAGTATAAACAACAGTTTTGTGTCTAACAATTCCTTCATCCTTACAGTATTTTTTAAATTCTATTGAAGTAAATTCACGACCATTATCAGTTCTTAAACATTTAATTGATTTTCCTATTCTTTTCTCTACCATCGCTTTAAATTGTTTAAAGACATTGAATACATCAGCTTTCTTTTTCAGCGTAAAGACCCAAACTTTACAGGAGAAATCATCAATAAATGTTAAAAAATATAGAGCACCTCCATATGATACAACAAGAGATGGTCCCCACAGATCATAATGAATATAGTCTAAAATATCTTTACTATTATGATTTCTAGTTTTAAATCTCTATTTACATTATTTTCCATACACACAATGTTTACAGAAATCCAACTTTAAATATTTCAGATCAAGAAGTGATTTACGTTTCATCAGCACCTGAAGACCTTTCTCACTCATGTGACCTAATTGCTAATGCCATAGGCAAGTACCTTCTTCTTCTTTTTCTGACACAATCACCGCTTCACTGACCTGAGTACTTCCTTTGAGTCTGTAAATATTTCCGACCTTTTCTACTTTCATAACAACTAGAGCACCTTTAGAGACTTTCAACACTCCATTCTAACCTGTAAATTTATAACCATCTGAATCCAACACTCCCAAAGAAATCAAATTTTTCTTCAATTCAGGTACATGTCTAACACTAGTTAATGTTCTAACTGTGTTATCATACATTTTAATCCTAATATTTCCCATCCCAATAGTCTAACATGTTACATTATTACCCATAAACACAGAACTACCATTTACATCTTCATATGAAGTAAAATAATTTCTGTGTGGACACATGTGATGAGAAGCACCAGAGTTTAATAGCCAACTATCAAAACCCTAAGAGACATTACATACAAGTAAAGTTTCATCTATCATACATAATTGTTCTACAGATAAAACTTCATCTGTCATACCTGAATCAACCTGCTTTGCTTCCTTCTTCAGGTTATCAGACTCTTTTTGTTTCCAACAGTTTTTCTTAAGGTGTCCAATTTTGTTGCAATGCCAACATTTTTCCTTACACTTCTTTCCCTTTGATTTAGATCTGGAAGACCCCCTTGTTTTTTCTCCTCTTTCCTTTGACCGTCCTCTAGCTATCATGGCTTCTGGTGTAGCTGTTTCAGTACTGGATTTCCTTCGTAATTCTTTAGACAAGAGAGCTCCCACAACTGATTCAAATTTCAAAGCATCAGCGGTGCTCAAACTGATTGAAGTTACGAAGTGGTCCCATGACTCGGGAAAAGAACACAACAAGGTTATAGCTGTGTCATATTCCTGAATTTTAACTTCCATATCTGATAATTGGCATATAAGTGTATTAAAAACATTTGAATGCTCTGCAACTTTTGAACCTTCTTTCATTCGAAGACTGTACAATTTTCTTTTCAAATAAATTCTATTGGATAACGACTTTGTCATATATAGTTTTTCGAGTTTTTCCCATAATCTTGAAGTTGTACTGTCTTCAACAATGTTGAAGAGAACTTCATCTTCTAGGCATAACCTGATGGTACTGAGGGCTCAAGCATCCAAATCCTCCCAGTCTGAATTTGTCATGCTAGTAGGTTTCTTATTGGTCCCATCTAATGCTTTGTGCAACCCTTGTTGCACTAGAAAATCCCTAACTTTCAATTTCCATAAAACAAAGTTGTTCTTGCCAGTGAATTTCTCCACCTCGAACTTTGCATTTGTCATCTTGGCCATTTCTTTCCTACAAATCCTTCTTTTTAACTAGGTTTCTCAAAAAAAACAAGGGTTTAGGGTTTCTTCAATTTTTGGTTTCCTCTTCAGAAGTCTAAGTTTTTTTTTTAAAGAAACTCTTTTCTACAATTTTAAGTTTTTTTTTTTGTTTAAAAAACAAAAAATCCCTATTTAGATTTTTTTATAACCCTTCCAAAAAAAAAAAACTGACTCCTTTTTTTTTTATAAATCAAAAAACCCTTCAACAAATTTGAAAAAAAAAATACTCGTTGTCAGCACGTAGATGGCCAACAATATCTCCTCCTCGACGGATCCTCACCAGTCTACACAGAAAATATGGGCCTCTGGCATCGCGCATACGCAGACAGGCTCTACGCAGTAGTAGTTTAACATGCAGAGAGCACACTAGACATACACAGAGAAGGACTGCTTCCTCGACAGATGGCAACAAGATAGAACGACCTTCCTTGGCAGCACATTGGACTGGGCAGTGGTTCCCTTCACACGCAGGGGGTTATGCTTGAAAAACAACGAGCCAAAGGGCTTCCTTGGCCAGCACCCAAGTCCCTTCACATGCAAGGCCAGCACTGCGGTTCTACTCGACAAGCATCGAGCCAAAGGGCTTCATTGGCCAGCATATAGGTTTGATGAGGTATCAAGCACGCAAAGGCTCCAACGCAGAAAATGGGTTTGCAGCTGGCAGCAAACGAAAACAAGCAGCCACGTAGATTCCTCACCAGTCAACGTAGAGAACCCTCCTCGGCGTTGCCTTCTTGCCACAGGCATGTAGCTTCTGATGGGCACAGACAACACTCCTGGTTCATACACACTCCAAACTCATTCATACGCACTCTAAACTCAACTCAAAACCTTGCTATGATACCAATTGTAGTTATTGGAGGTTACTAAATAAGAAAGAAAATGCAACTAAACACAACCATACAGGTAAACTCAAGATTTACGTGGTAAAACCCTGACAGGTTATCAAGGAAGCATCCATGGGGCAAGGGATTGGATATTTATTAAATCAAGAATGATTCTCCATTACGATAGTTCGGTAATTCATCAGCTTTATATGAGCCTCCTCAATTACATAACTGTTGATTCGGTATGATACTAACTTGTCAATAACTAATACAATTTTACCCAAATTTACATTAATTAGTTGTCAATTACCAACACGTTGGAGTAGTTTCCGATGTCAAATGCCAACATAGTTTGAGCCATGTGGAGAGTGCCAAACATTTCACTTTCCACATGCCTCAAACTATGTTGGCATTTGACATCGCTTCACTTTATTGGCAACAAGTAACTTGACCATGATAAGGCCCATTCACTACTATTAACCAAGCTAATTGTGCTACTAATAAATCACAAGGCAGGTGTAAGGGAGACCCATGGGATTTGAAAGATAGTAGTGCATGATTATTGGGATCAAATGTGTTTAACTTTACTGAAGCTGTGGAAATTTCCTCAAGTTACATGATATAATTTGTCGTGGTATAAAAGGACATTGTTGTCATGAAATCTTTAGCAAAGAAGACAACTTCAACTTGTGTTAAGTATGCTTGTTCTCTTTGAAACACGTTCCTGTAGTGCTTTAGAGAAACAACATATTCCTTCAACTCCAAATGAACCTGCCACATATCTTGGACTTCATCATGTACAAATGTCTCACAGTTGGAGTTTTAATCATAAACATAGAACACACCAAAAGTAGCAACACTGCATTTCTTTTTTCGTCTTTTAATTCACATTGTAACCTTATCTTTATTATCACAGAGAACAAAGGTAAAAATTTCCCCATTGATTGTGGCATTATTAATCCTTGCTTCTTTTCTAAGTTTGGATACTCAAAGAGGGTCTTGTTTGAAGGGTGATCGAGCAATAACAACCTCCCATATTTTGTTCACTTATATTAACCTTGTCTTGTTTTGATCTTGTAACCAAATGTTAATCCTTTTCCAACTCTAGCAAGCTTGGTCTTAACATTTCTAGTTGGAGGCCAGTAGCAAAGTTAAATGAAATTTGGAGGATTTGCATACATTGCAACGACTTCTTAACATCATTGTCTGTAGGTGCATTTACAAGTTGTCTAGTTAGAACAAAACTAGAACAACTTGCGAGACATACTTAAACTTTTGTTCAAACTCAGGATCATTGCTAAGTCTAAGAAATTCTAAACACTTGATTAAAGGATTCTTTTCCTCCGACTTTAAACAAGTGTCCCAAAACATACCCATAAGTACTCTGGTTGGCATAATAGTATATGTTCTTATTATAAGATTCTTATGATGGAAATAAAATCCCCTAGCTTGATTGTATCCTCGTTCAACAACCTGGGAACAAAAGGCACACATAAGTATGGTTTTGGAAATTTCTTAAAAACCCTAAGTTCTCTAATCTTAAACACAAATGGAGAGGCAATGCTAAAACATTGTTTGTAAAATGAATGAATGCAAAATGGCATAAACCCTAATATCGAGGTTCAAGTTAGATAGGCATGCATAGGTAGTGTGCCTCGTGGACATACTAAAACTTATAGCCTTGATGACAAGATTTGGACTATTATAGTTTCCAAGGATTTTTGTGAAGGCTTTGAAAATCACAGGGGGTACCCAAAATTTAGATATACAAGCTAAACATTTTGGCAGCTACACCAAAATCTAGGGGATATTTGTCGATCTACATTTGTTAATTAGTTATTTTAGTTTTCGATATAAATACGAGTTCCTTCTCCATTGAAAGAGAGGAACTCTTGGAGCATACATCCAAACTATGATGGAATAAAACACATTTCATAAGTTCTTGTGTTATTTATTTTATAGGTTTGTATTGTTGTTTTGTTTTAAGATGTAGTTATATAATTCATGTAGTTCTATAATCTATGTAGTTTAGATTAGTTTTTTTTTTTAAATTAGTTTATTCATTAGATCAACAATAGCACTTTTCTTAGCATTGCAAATGTGATCCTTCAATACTTGATCAAATTTGGTGATCTAGATTAGTAGCATTTTTTGAGAAGTCAACTTCTAACACATTTTTTAGGGAAAACTAGTACATATCTTGAGAAACTAAAACATGGGTTTTGTATAATGATCCCATTTAGGTGACACGTAAGAATTTCTTCAAAATAACGCATGACTTTGGAGATATGGTTGGATCTTTCAACTTTATTTTCCCAGGTTTCAAGTTGCAACCTACAAATGTAACAATAGATGAAAGAATTTGAACTACCCCATCAAACTAAAGAAAAAATCACTCTTTATAGTGATCACTTAGTTTAAGATTTGATATATTTACTTTTCAATTCCTTTACATTCCTTTCATTTTAATTTCTCGCAAGTGTGAACAATACAATAAGTGACTAGAACTATATAAGTGACTAGATACTAATTATTGTAGTAACAACTCTATTTTATATGCAAAATGATCATATTGAGTAGATTAGATTTCCCTACTTTCATAGATTAAATTTCCATTGCTTTCCTAGATTAAGATTTCCATAAATTTCTTAGATTAAGATTTCTATTGTTTTCCTAGATTAGATTTCCATCACTTTCCTAGATTAAGATTTGTATCACATTCCTAGATTAGATTTCCAATTCTTTTCTAGATTAATATTTCATTTCATGTCATTTTATTCACAATCATAGAGTATAACTTTCTTTCATTGCAATTTATTTCCATTTTAATTGAAAGCTAACATCCTAGCATATATTGTGCCATATACTTCACAAGTTTTGTAGGATTGATAATTTAATGTAACATAATTTAAGAGAAATTAAATTGATTGGCAAGGTGATTCCTATGAATGTTTGAATTTGTATCTTCCATAACTACCTTTTTCATTAAGTTATTGAAGTGAGATTCATATATAGAGATAAAGTATGTTATGTGAATACTAAATTCCTACGCTTAAACTGTATTCCAACTCATAGAGGTTTTGAGTATTAATTTAATGTTTTTAACCTCTTATATTTGTTCTCTTTATATTACTCTATCTTCCCTTTTATCCAATTATTTTCTATCACAATTGAGTTACTACTTGAAGACTCAAAGTTGTAATTATATTGACCCTAAAATTAGTGAGGAGGTGATATAAAAATCTAGATCAAATCAATTATTTATGGTGAACTGATGGCTTGACATAATTCTATAGTCAATAACATCTCAAAGAACAACATAATTGTCCTTTTTTATTACATATATTTCCTAGGTATTGTGCTTGCACACATGGTTCATAAACTAACCTAGGTTTAAAAAGCATTAATTGCCTCCATAAAACACTATGTAGACCCCTTGGACACTCGAGGAGCATGTTTGGGTTCTTTTGAGATATACCCAACATAATAATTTTTTAAAACTTAGTGGTCTACTCTTGCAGACCCTTACATTTTCCTAAAGTGTTGTAATAAAATCATATGGTTTTATACATACCCTATAAGGTAGAAATAACACCTAGTGAGGGTTTTCAACACATCTTCTTATTTATGAGGGGATCACCCTACAAACCAAGTTTCTTTATGTGGCTTTCTCACTAGGTTAGTGTGTGGCCCTCAAATCGTAGTTGAGTAAATGAATATTTGTCTTTCTCGTATATCATGGACACTGAAATAAACTTCTAATTATCACACCAAATGATTCAACTTAAAACTATCAATATATTATTGGTATGGTTTGATGCCCATTTTCATTTCCATTTAAATAACATTTAGGAAAAAGTGATGACGCTGGAACTTGGTTTCTCTTTATGTGGTTTTTTTTTTCTTCTCATTTATTGTTGGGTATTCAATGTCTCATGATTTCTTATTAGATCCAACTTATGAGCTAGTGTTTCCAATCTCTCTAAAAGGTCCAAAATTGTTCTCTAGATCCACCATCAGAAGGGTTGTGTTGAAAGAAATATCAACAACTCATTCTTTGACTTCAAAAATCTCTCCTCTAACTCACCTCAAGGGTTGTTACATCTAGACTCATTTTCCATGGCTAGGGTTATGAGACTTTATTCTTGATACAATTCCCATATCCTACAACTTTTGACAAAGCCCCAATGAAAACCACTCTAACGCCAATATAATCTATAAAATACTACAAATATTCCACTGTAATATTTTGTCATAGTAGATATTAAAATATTTTGATATTTTACTATGCAATTTATTATCTTACATATGAGATTTAATATTATTAGTTTCATACTCAAAATTATGGAAATAAGTAAACCAAAAATAAAAGAAACAAGGAAATAAAAACATTATTGACACAAATGAACATGAAATGTGACCTAGGAAACTTATTATGGGAGAAATCCTAGCAAGAAGTTGTGGCCTATGATATATTCTCATTTTTAAAATATTAAATGCAAGTACAAGAAAGGAGTAAGAAATGAAAATACAAATAAATGGGCACTCAATGTGGAGTTTCCATGGGCACTATGACCTAAATGGTTATTACAAAGTATTCTACCTCCCTTGTCGTGTTTCAATATCCCACTCCTAGATGCTCTAATCAATTGTGGAGAAATATTAATATTAAAAGAAATAAACCCCTTTCTATTCCTAGAAAAATAATATTTAACGTAGTTTGATATCCATCTAGGGTTAGTGTTTTTGCTTGACTTTAACCTTAATTATGTTAGGATTTTGAACCCTCTATAATATTCTTGAAATTTTGCACAATGTTAAACCTACTTGTTTGAGTAGCGAGGGTTGTTGTGGCATACCCTTGATACAATAAGGCCATTCAACTTGGAGGAGGTATGACTTCTACATAAAAAAATCTAATTGAGGTGATTTTTACATCTTTGGAAAACTTTCAATATGTAGAATAATGTAAAGTGTTTACGATTTAAGCTCATAAAATATTCAACCAAAAAATGCCTTTTGATGCTTTAAACTAGCTCTGGAAGTTTCTAGACCCCAAATCAACAAATTATGACTTGCCTCTAAAATGGGACCCACAGGCATGTTCCTCTAATTTTTCCACCCAAAAAGTATCAAGATAAATGAAAATTTTCCTAATTATCCATGTCAGGTTTCTATTGTAACATCCCCTTGTTCTAACCCTGTTCTTTGTAATAATAATTTTAACTACAACACCAACATGGAGAACAATGATTGCTTAGAACTCTAATTAAACATATGACAATTATTATTTAAAATTAATTAATTAAATCAACTAAGGAAGGGAAAACCTTACAAATCCTTGGTATTAGGGAAGCATGCTTGCTTTCCTATTTGAAAAGCCATGACTTGTACCTATCTGAATTAATGTCACAATTTCTTGCAGTTAAGACAAGCCATTACTTGACACGATTAATGGGATCTGATTGGGGATGAAATGAGTTGGCAGATCCTATGAAATCCATTACAAGATTGGATTAGGGCGATGGAAGTAGAGGTCGGTACCCAATTCCTTTTCCCCTCTTGTAGATTGAAGAGATAATAGAGAGGGACTTCTCCTAAGGAAATCCAAGTATGAGCCAAAGAAGTTCCCTCTCAATTATGCTAAGGGACACAAAAGGAGGTTTGTATATATGCACCTCAACAATGAATTCAGGGTTCTCTCTCTTGAATTTTGTGTTGGAATTTGGTTCCTGTATTGTTGGAGGAGATTCAATTACTGGACAGGAAGCATAAATTGTTGACAGGCCATTGTGCTTGATTTCCAATGGAACTGGACTATGCCTCTCCTTCCAAGATCTGAGGCTATGTGAACCTCAACCACTATCCTGTGGCTCTGGGTACTAACCACATTAACTATGTTTGAGACCTCAAAAATTTCTTGGGTGATTTGTGTTGCTAAGGTATAATTCAGTGATTGGATTAGATACACCACTTGGTGCTTTCCAATTGGATGTTAAACAACCCTCACATTGGGTTCAATCCTTGAAAACTTAGCAACAAACCTATTACTTAAATTTGGTGAAGCCCTGTGTTTTGAAGCTCCTGAGAGTTTGACTAATCCATTGGTGTGAATTTACCCTTGTGCAAGCATCCCCTTAGACTCTAGATCCAACCAAAGGGTGGTTAGCCACAAGAAAGTTTACAATGTATCTAGCCTATGGTTGGGTGGAGAGTGGAAGTCCCTTCTCTGGTTTCCAACTGATTTAACTCATTCATATAAGTAGAATGGTTTATGCACATTTTATTTATGGATGATGAGTTATGCTTAAATATTTGTGTATCCATGGTTGACAACTGCCTGAGATGTCCATGGATATATGAATATTTATTGATTTATGGACAATGAGTTATGATAAATGTGATAATAAGATGATGCATGCTTCTGTGTTATTCATGAATGAATGCTTAAATATATGTGTATTGATGTTTGACAACTTCCTAAGATGTCCATGGTTGTATGAATATATAATGTTGTAAATTCTACTGTAGAGCTTAGAACTTACAACTTATGTCATATGTTAAGTGATACATAAATGTTTGGCATGTGCTGCCCAATATTGTGTTTATGGTTTGTTAGAATATGTTATCATTGATGTCAAGCATTGATACTAATGTAAAATGTGTTGTTGGAATTTGAAGAATGACGGACAAGTATTGACAAAGGTGTTTTCATTAGATGATGTCAAAAGGTTTCTCTTTGAGTAGCCACGATAATTGGTGTCACAGGAAGATTGATGAGCATATCAAAGATATTGATAAAGATGATAAAGGTGCATAGACTTCGGATCAAATTACAATTTATAAGATCACTTTAAGTGCTTTTGGAAAGTACTTAGATGGATAGATATAGGAAATAAATTTCCAATGGTATGTAGAAGTCTGCAAGTGGCCTCCTAGATCAAAATTTATTGTTAGTCAAATATCAATGCCCCAAATTTAAAGGTTGAACAACTTGAAAGTTGTTGTAGGGTCAAAATGGTGAAAGTTTGGTGTATTTCCAAACTCGTCGGTGTATTTGCTGGAGGTCAAAATTCAGGACTTCAGTCTAGTCGGAGGTTGAGCCTTCGAGAGTTGATGCATGTATGCAACAAGGAAATCATTCTGACCCTTGACCCCCAACCTTGTGGGACCCAATCAGGCATCTAGACTTGGAGTGCATAGCATAGCAATAAAATAATATGTGATTGGCTGATGGTGTATCCCTCATAACACATAATACCAGTGGTGTTTCCACAGACAGTTCAAGAAGATGCACAAAAGAGAACTATTGGGATGACTATGCACCGAGAGGATGTCAACAAGTAGAACAAATATTAACATAAGCATTGCAAGATGGA
>APFE031306292.1:0-15178 GCA_000404065.3 Pinus taeda
TAGGGTTTTTTGCCCTAGAAGGCAACCCCTCTCTTTGTATGAGGGTATTGTATTTGAGGCGGCGATATAGATGTGTATTCTATGTGTGTGTGAGCGAGAAACAGAGAGGTGAGACTTTGAGAGAAAACAGAGGATATTACAGCGGCTTTGCTGTAGGTTGTGTCTCTTCATTTTGCTGGATAATAGAAAGGAAGGACTGGCTGTTCGAGGTGGACGTAGCCCAAACTGGGTGAACCACGTATATCTGTGTCTCTCTTGTTTTGTGTGTTTTCTGTGTTTATATTTCTGCAATATTTTATGTGTTCCATTGCTCCGTAATATATAATTTTCTAACACCTCCAGATCTTCTTCTTCTTCATCCGTCTCTATGGTGACAGCTTTCCCCTTCTCCTCCATTGACAGTTTTCTACATAGCGGGTTCTACAGGGACACACGTATGGGAACCATTTCTTGTTTGTCCTTCTTAGTTCTTGGCCTACACGGTGATTTCGGGATTTCTGCCACAACCCCGGATCCTTTCGGAGCATCTCCCACAGCCAGGGCTTGCGCGGCCTCTCTGGTGGTCATTTCGGTTATCTCTGTAATGTCCTGAATAGTAGCCATCATATTCATCTGGAAACCTAACACTCGCAAACTCAGGGGTTCAATCAATGGTCGGCTCACAACACTCAGAGCTATGCTCAATCGCTCAATTTGCAAATGACCAAGTGTTGTTTGTTGGGTAGCCCTTTGTATTTTATAACGCTTTTTGAATTTGAATTTGACCACTGCCCCCAAATCTAGTTCATTAATGCTTCCTTAATGCTAGATTTTTCCAAATCTTGCCCATAACTCGCATCGTAAATGCCTGTTGCCCGTTCCATTTGGCCTCAAGTTGAGCATCCCATCGTTAATAGTGACTTCAATGGTCAGTTTTTGGCCAACCCACGCAACAGCGCATCCCCCCCTGCGCGGTCATGGACCTTGTGACTTTTTGTTTCTACGTGAAGATCCAACCTCGCGCAACTTCTAGGCAGAGTAGTTTATTGTCCTGCGCTTCCTTTCAACTTCTTGGAGCGCTAAGACTATTCCTCCTTTGGCGAGTCAGGTGGTCGCGCCACCAGTGTGTGGTTTCCTCCGATCATCCAACATTCTTCCTGGGAAATACCTACCTTTTACCGTTAGTAGTGGCATCGTGCACCTTATCCTTTGCAGTGCATCACCCTTGTTAATTCTCTTAGTAATATGCAGTCCAAGCCAAGGAATCAGACTGATCAATTCACATCGATAGTGCTCAAACTTGTCAGCGTGATCATGCACACCCTATTTTATCACCGTGGTCTTCTCATTGAGAAAATCATCCCTTATCTTGTCTTCCAGCTTCTTGACTTCCGCTTTGACCAAACCACTTTTCTTCCTTAATCGCACACTTTCTTTTTCCAATTCTTGGAGCCTAAAGCTTCCCTATTGGATTTCTACTTCCAAGGTTCCATGAACCGTCATATCTATTGGTGTGGTCATGCGCAGCCTAAGTTCTCCAAGTATTATAGGGCTTACTTTAGTTGCTTCATACTCCAGCCTTGGCGATTCCTGCGTGATCAGGGTTTTGCACATAGTCCTATATGCCCAGAAAATCGTTGGTACGCGCAGGTCCCAGTCAGCCTACTTCACATAGTGGATCGTGTTCAGTGCTTTGCATACTTTGTCAAAAGCTTATGCATGAAGATGCTTCTGCGCTGTTGGCCTTACCATACTTCCCGGTCCCAAATAGAGGGGTCGTTCACGCCATTTTCTTGCCCGCTCTTGCTTATCGATTGTGTTTCCTACCATGAGGATGGTGTGCCTTCGTGCAGGGTGCGCACCATATGCCTATATCCATCTGGAAAGGTGGGTGTGTGGGTCGTTTTGTCCATCATACTTGGCTTTTATCTACATCTAGGGCTTCATAAATCGTAGGCGCATCATCCTTCTCCATTCGCGCTAGTCCTCAAAACTCTGCTAGTGCGTACCCCACCACCTTGCAGGCATAGTGCAAACACCCATTTCAGAGCATCGAAATGTTGTTGTTCCGACACTTCTTTTTCAATTTGGAACTCGTCCACTTCACCTAACCCATCGTACGTAAGTAGATCCCTTACCTCTGTAGCTACATAGCACAACGACCTTGTCATCATGTTACAGTTGAGTGTGGTTACCTCGTGTAACCGGTTCTACCATTGTTCTATCTCTTCGGCAGAATCTGATGTGTAGGAGATTTCAAGCTCCCAAGATATTCGGCCATCCACGGTTGGATTTACCCAATATTTCTCCCACGTAGTTATCTTGTAGATGCAGTCTAGATCATCATCGTTGTCATAGTCGCACATTGGCTTTGTGTAGCGCAATCCTTCCACAGGGTCTAAAGGTACCACTACTCGCAGTGACATTTTCTCAAAATTCATCTTGTGCTTCTTCAGATTTATCACTCCATTCATATCAGTGGCCCAATCTATGCCCAGTAGCGTGGGATAGGGATTGTTGTCATCAACAATCTCTATCACTTCGAAATTTTCTAGCATGCTCGCACCTTCAATATCTACTGTGATTCCTTGCAATCTTCCCATATGTAGGATCTTTTGCTGGTTCGCCATTCACAGTTGTATAAGAGACCATTGCAGCACAGGTCTGCACATGCACTCCCATGTCTGCTTTGGTAGGACGTTCGCATCCGATCCTAGATCCAAAATCATTTGATCAATTTCATATTCCCTAATCTGCGCAGTCAATCTCATCTCCCTTCCTATTCGCGTCATGTTCTTTTCTAGCTTCTGGACTATGCACGATTCTCTTGGCGCGGTCGCAACACATCTAGTGATGAGTTCTTGTAGCCCCTTCACAGCTTTGCTGCCGCGCAGCAGCTTCATGCATTTCTCCAAGAATGTAGTGAGCATCGAAGGGTCCATTTCTGGCTCCAGTCTATCTTTACTTCCTTAAGTAGAGGCATCCGCGAAGCTCTTCTTAGCTACCATGAATGTCTCCTTAACACTCTCCAAATCAAATTATGGTTCCTTTGTTGGAGCCTTGTGAACCCACGTACTTTCTTCGGGCTGCTTGCGTTTATCATCCCCTATCGTGATACCACTCTGGAGCATGATATTTACATTCGGGTCTTCCTTGCGCAGCTCAGACCTCATCATTTGCAGCTCTGAGTCGGGGGAGGTTGGAGTGCTCGTTTATCGCACAACCTCTCTATCAACATGGAATAGTCTTCCGTCTCATGATCAAATTGTGTACAATATAATCATGATGGTCTCATTGCATTTGTATAATCGTGGGCATAATGCCCCACCCCTCCATAATTGTAACATATCAGCTATCTGCGACCTCTTCCTGGTCCCATTCCACCTCAACCTCGTCTGCACCCTTGAAACCCAGTGCATGCCATTCCCGCATTTTGATCGAGGGGCCATGTTTCGGCCTCAAATCTATAGGTAGGAGTCCGATCCATCATCAATTCATAGCTTCTACAGGTGCGCTCATCATGGCCTACTGAACTGCACAAATTACAAAACAACTGTTGGGAATTCTGCGTATACTTCTGTAATAGATGACAGTTATTTATAGCATGCTTCCCTCCGATCAGATAAATTGCGCACCACAATGCAGGCGCCGCGCTTGGTCCTACTTGTGCCTCCAGTCTCAATGGCATTGGTCCTCCTCCCGTGAGGTAATTCACGAACACTGAGTAGTGGTCCTTGTCATGCCCCTGGCCCTTGCACTTTACACACCATACCTCGTTGCGCACTTCTGGATGAGTCATCCTATCTTGTTTCAAACTCTGCATCTCAAGGCACAAGTTCTTCAACTATGTGTGAATCTGCTGGAATCCCAAGTTAGGATCTTGTATCAGAGTCTCGTGAAATCTCATCATGACCTCCAAAGCTTCAGCCTGAGTGGTTAGCCTTTGTTGCGACAGCGCGTTTCGTAGATGCGGTGTTAATGAGGCTACAAACCAATCGGGGTGTTGCCCATCTGTTAAGGTCATATTCGCTTCGCGAATTGTGCACTTCAGTCTTTGATCTAGCTTCCACAGGGTTTCGCCTGGTAGCATTGTGATTTCCTTGAATCCAATGATTGACTGTGCCTCCAATTTTGGTCTGCTAAATTCCTTGTTTAGTGCAACTTGGATATTTGTTATTCCCGCATTTGGATTGTCATTGGAATGCTTAATGTACGAGGTCAGCGTGCGATCTCGCTGAGTGCTGACCAACATTGTCTTCTTTATATTGTCGTCTGTGACACCCTGTGCTTCCCATACCGGTTTTACTACAAACCAAAATTGGTCCGGATCTTCATTCCCTACTCCCTTGAACACTGGTAGCTTTATCGCACTGGCCATACTGTTTCGAAGTGGTGGTGGAGGTGGTATGGGCGAAGTCGTGGGTGAATATGGTGAAACTGGTGCTGGTGTGGGTAGGGGTGGTATGTGCAGAATTCTCTGCTTTATGAGATTGATCACACTTCTTGGTGAAACCTTCGTGAGCTCTTCTTCACCTCAGCGTGGAGGCGAAATCAATGGGCTAGTTTCTAGTTCTGTGCTACCTTCATTTCTGTAGATCCTCCCACTCTGCGTAGCCCCAAACATCAATTTATTCGCATAACTCACTTTTCACACAGTAGCATTTTAATCCAAGTGTTCAAATATTTAACGTGCTTACCTCGCGGTCCCTTGAGGAAGCATCGTTTTGCCTCGCTATAGTTGACTGAAGTATCTACCACAAATTCGGTGGTGAACCCTCCTATGCTTAGATCCAACGTGTGATCGACAGCGTGCACAATCCTATCTTCTGATGTTTCTAGTATGCACACCAACTCTGGAGTCCACACAATAGGTTTGTCGAGTTTACACCTTCCTTCGCTATCTACTAGCTTCGTGATCCACTCGTACAACTGAGTAAGGAAGGATGCAAAGAAAATTTCATGGATTTCCATATATTAGTAGAAATATAACCACTCTTCCTTTGATAATCGTGGATTCCTATTTTCCTGCACCGCGAACTTATGAATCTTTATATATAACCACTCTTCAATTCCTTTCTTTGTCGGATTCTAGTGATACGACATTAGACATCTTTATGCAAATCCTAGTCCCAGCAACAAAACCATTTGTTGGCTTGTTGGGGCCTGACCGAGGTTCATAGTTAATTAGCCAAACAAATCTCGGTACTATGGGCCCTTTCGGCAACAATCCGTGGGGCGCGGACTGAGGTCTCACCCAAAGTAGTATGGGAGGGTGCTAGAACCAGGTTTCCACACCCTGGAGATGTTTGATGAGCTCGACTGGTCCGTGGTTTCTCCCTGAGCGTAGGTTGCTTCGAGCACTTTCCTATTTTTCGTGGCCTGATATACTGCGTTCGCACAGCCCTACCCCGGGGCTGAGTGCTGTGATCTGCGTTATTACCCAAGACCTTGCTTATATTCCAATGTTAGTTATTTATCTTTGCCTACTTAAGTGCTTTAAGTTATACTTAACAACATAAAACATTCATACAGGTGTGTACAGTAAATAAATAGTATATTTGCAAATTATATCAATCATGCATTAATCCAAGAACAAATACACAACATTATAACCAAACTTCTCTTTATTGATTCTTTCCACAGTTACAGATTCGACTTGCTCTGTGCACTTAGCTGCAGGGATCCATGCACTCAACTGTGGACTACTAGGCCTCTGCGCACTCAGTTGCAGACCTTCTCCTACTCTACGACCCAAAGACACACTTCACACTGCGACTCAATCACTCAGACTTCTTATCCTCATCTTCTATTATCTATCTATATCTTTTACGCTTAGAGCCCCACTCTATTTATACAATCCCATGGTCCGCGGACCATGGGTAGGTCTATCCAACCGACATTACATTACAAAACTAGGGCGGACAACCCTGTGAATCTATCATACTTTCACGCCCTGCACCCGCAATTCACAGAGCTTTTACAATAAGATTCGGTCAAAACTTGGGCTTTGAGCCCCAAAACATGCCTTGGGGGGATTCCATGTGCAACAACCACATCAATGGGGCATAATGGTTGAAATCCCAGCCCTACCTGAAAGGGTTTGTGGCTTGTTGAGTTGTGGAGAGCTCTGTTGTATCTATGATGGAAATAGGGGATACTTTCATCCCACTTGCATGGATACTTCGAGTTGTACATGCGCAAAATGTGTATGATCATCTTGTTGACAACCTTTGTTTGGCCATCATTTTGGGGATGGAAAGTTGTGAAATTAGTAAGTTTTGTATCCAACATTGAACAAAGACTTGACCAAAATGCACTTAGGAATCTGTTGTCCTGACCTAAGAAAATGGACTGTGGGATCCCAAAGTGTACCCATACTTGCTCAAATAAGAGCTTAGCAGTGGCCTCTACTATGATACTCTTCTAGCAGGCCGCCATGATTTCCATCTTAGAGAATCTGTCAACAACCACGAAAATGCAATCATTGTCGTGCTTAGTAGAAGGAAGGCCTGACATGTAATCCATGGAGATAGATTCCCAAGGCTGGCTAGGAATAGGTGGAGGAGTATACAAGCCTTGCTTCTTTATGGTTGGTTTGGCAATGGTGCAGGCAGTGCAGGGTCCAATGTGCTTTCCAACATCCTGACAAAGTTCTGGCCAATAAAAATACTTCTACAATATCGCCATTATTTTGTCTACTTCAAAATGTCCAGCAACCCAACTGTAATGCACCTCCCAAATGATCTTGGCAAGCTCACTTGAAGGAACACAGATGTGTCCCAGGTGGCATAACAACGCATCTTGATGGTGAAAATTTGGAACTTGCTTCCTTTCTAGGAGTGTCTGGTATATGCTATCAAATTATGGATCGCTCTTGTAAAGATGCAGCCACCCCGATGTATAGTGCCCACAAGAGTTGAGCATAGTGATTAATGCCATGACTGGTGGCCAACTGAGGCAATAAACAACATTATGGTATTGTCCTTTTATACTTAATGTTCAAATGGAATTGTTGCAAATAGGTGGACCATTTCTGATGGCGATCGTTCTGCAACTTCCCTTGTGTTTGTATGAACTATATAGGTCAGTGGTCTATGTGGATTACCATTTCCTTCTCTAGAATGTAATCCTTCCATTGACGGCAGGCTTGCACAATGGAATACATTCCTTTGTCGTAAGTCGAGTACTTTTGGATTGTGTCTGAAAGTGTCTCACTGTGGTAAGCCACGAGATTCCCATGCTGAGTAAGAACCACACCAATAGCATAGTCAAAGGCATCTGTCACAATCTCAAATGGTTGTTGCAGGTCTGGTAATGTGAGCACTGGTGCAAAATAGAGGCGATTATTTAACTCGGAGAGTGCTTGTTGTTGGGTTCTTGACCAAAAAAACTTTGATTTCTCTCCACCCTTGGTGACTTGACTTGACTTAAAGGCCAAGTGATATGAGAGAACCCCAACACAAACCTACAATAGAAATTGACAAGACCCAAAAAATTGTGGAGCTCTGTTGGAGTGGTTGGGGATGGCCAATCCCGAATGACTTGTATCTTGGATGGGTCCACATGTACACCCTGCTTATCAATGATGTACACCATATATTGAACTTGGGTAAGGCCAAAGGTGCATTTCTCCAAGTTAGCACATAACTTGTGCTGATGCATGGTTTGAAGGACCTATCGAATATGGTGGAGGTTCTCTTCCCAACTCTGGCTGAAGGTCAAGATGTCATATAAATACACCACCATGAATGCATTGGTGAAGGGTCACAAGATACCATCCATCAGTCTCATGAAGGTTGCAACGACATTCGTCAATCCAAACGGCATGACCAACCATTTGAAAAGGCCCTCCTTGGATTTGAAGGCAGTCTTCCACACATTGGAGTGTTCGATAGGCACCTGATGATAACTTGACTTCAAGTCAATCTTGCTAAAATATTTCCCCCCTTGTGCTGTTCTAGAAGATCATTAATCTGCGGGATTAGGTACCTATTCTAGAAAACGATCTTGTTCAACGTCCGATAGTCAATACACAGCCTCTAGGTCCCATCCTTCTTCTGTACCAATACAATTGGGCTCCCACAAGGTGGCGAGCTTGGCCAAATGTGCCCTTTTTGCAATAGTTCCTGAATCTACCTCTTGATCTCATCGTTCTCTAGAACAGAGCATTGATAGATCGGTCCATTGGGAAGTGGCGCGCCCGGAGTCAAACCAATGGAGTACTTGACCTAAAAATGCATAGGTACCCCTGTGGGTGAGGTGAAAATATCTGTGTATTCCTCCATGACCTTGTGCATCTGCTGCTGCTGTGTAGAGGAGCTCTACCTGGAAGCCATGGCCACAACCTTCTTCTTGCCCTGGGGGCAAATCATAAGGAAAAAAAATTTCCTGTTCTGGGAAATGATCTTGCAACATTGCTTTCCAGTGATAAAAGAGATTGTTGGCATTATGATACAGGGGTTGTACTTGATGGCAACTCACTCAGTTGACAGATCATAGTGCAACAGGTCAATATGAAAAGAATTAATGATCAAACTACAAGAGAATGAAGAAAGAGAGGTATATGCAGGTTCACCATGAAAAAGAGGCGTATACACACGGGTTAACAAAACAAAAGGTGTGTATAATGTACACATGCACTTTCATAGAAGGAAGGGCATGTATATCTTGGAAAACTAAGTTTTGGTCCAAGGTATTTGGTCCATGGTATTTTGATCCATGGTATTGGTCCAAGGTATTTGGTCTGAGGTATTGACCCCAGGTATTTGGTCCAAGGTATTGGTCCTAAAGTGGTTTTGGACCATGGTATTGAGAAAGGCCTAAAACTATAAAAGGAGGAGAAGATCATTAGGCCAAGAGTGTAAGTATTGAATATCTAATGAAGTGTGAGATCCAGTATGTAGGTTATGGGTTTGTGATGCTTTGCTTGATCTGAACCAAGGATGCACCTATGTGGATTATGATGGATGATGGATTGTGATCATAAGGCTTGGAATGTATTATCATTATGTGGTTTGATCATGGATAGACTAGATCTGGATTAATGACGCATGTTTATTCTATAAATGTTATGATCTGGGTATGATTGATGTGTGGAATAGCTGCAAAGTTATGAGTTAATATTTGCAGATCTATACGCGGGTTCACTTTGGTAAAAGTGCGTATACACACTGGTTCGGTTCATTAGAGTAGCGTATACATTATGAAATATGATATCTGAATTTGCAGATGGTTCTTATGGTTGTTGCAGAGTTCTAGGTTTTGCTTCGTGTTTTGGTGACTGTGTTTTGATGACAGGTTTCATTGTTTCAGTTGTTGGGTGATTCAGAGATTGATGATGCAGGTGTAGCTGATGGTTTTATTACAATGGTGATTGATTTTGAGCTTCATTGTTGTGGATGGGTCCAGTATGAAAATTGGATGAAACGTGGCCTTCATATAATGGTGTTGTGATCCAGGAGTATCCAGTCTAAAAATTTATGAAATCTGGTCCCTGGAGGAAGAGTGAAGGTTGGAGCCTTTAATAGGTTGACGCCTACGTATTGGTAAACGTATTAGCCAGTATAAGAGCCAGGGGGTTGGAGCTCCCTTCCAGTAGCAGCTGGAAAATGAGAGAGGGTTGTAGCCTTCTGTAGGTCGGTGCCTACGTACTAGTAAATATATCGGCTAGTACAAGAGCCAGGGGGTTGTAGCTCCCTTCCAGTAGTAGCTAGAGAACGAGAGAAGGTTGTAGCCTTCTGCAGGTGGGTGTCTACGTACTCTTATGAGTCTGCGCTAGTATAATAGTGTAAACAGGTTTTTATTATATTAAAGGAAGACGTAAGCAGGTGGTTTTTGTCCCGCATTGGGTTTCACCTTATATCATGGTGTTCATGTGTGTTTCTTATGTGTGATGATCTGTTCTATTTTACTGCACCTATTTATTGTTTATATGGTTAATGAAGTTCTGATGCACTGATTAAAGATCAACATATGATGAATTAACTAAATTACAAGTTTACTGGATATACGCTAGTTACATTAAACACAGTTGTGTGTACACACAAGTTCCCTTAACAGAAGTATCATATATGAATCTGATTATGGAAATGAAAAAGTTATTAATTTGCTAATACTGATTCGCCCCCCCTCTCATAATTATTTCCAACAGAGATGGCGGTAGGCGGGGCTACCTCCTATATCCTGTACAAATTATTAGCCAAATTAATAATCACACAGCAAGGTCTATACTCATATACAATATGTCTCTTCCACAAGTATGGTTGTCCTAACAATACATCACAAACTTCAAGAGGAGCAACATCACAAAGTACCTCATTCTTGAAGGGCTTGATGCTGTAGGGAAGGCGACACTGTAGGCTAACACGAAGATCTCGTCCTTGGTGAAACCACCCAATGGTGTACCATTGTGGATGTGTTATAGTATTTAGGCCCATCTACTTCACGACCTATGCTGAAATGAGGTTCTTTGGGCTCCTGCTACCTAAAATGAACTGCAGTGGAGAACCCTTCACCCACATTTGTGAGTGGAAGAGGCATTTCCCCTCCTCTAGATCTTCAGACTCAATCTTCTGGATCTTGGTGGTGGCCACGGTGGCACTGGGCTCTGCATCAATGATCTGATTCCCTTTGTCAGTTCCCTTATCAAGTTCTAATTCAGATTCGGAACCTGCATCTAATTTGGAAGCCTTAAGCTCATCCACCAGTGATTGCTTGGCCCGATGCTCACTTGTATTGTGAGTGGAGATCCTATGGAACTCACACCATTTTCTCATGTCCTTCCTTGTCTTCAGGGTGATTTTCTTTGCTTGTGGCTTTAGTAGGTTGTCTTGGGTAGCTTCGCCTTGGCTTGGTCCTTTGTTTTGTGGTTTGGGGGCGCCTTTTCCTTCCTTTGGATTCATAAATCCAAAGTCCCACATCTTCTATTTAAACTTCTTCTCAATCTTGGCAGTGTACCGATACACCGTGCCGAGCGGGGAAATGTCCAAGAACTCCATCTTGTCCTAGATCTACTTGTGTACACAACTGTAGTACTTGAGCACCAAATGTCACTCAATATCCTTGATACCCAGCTTCATGCGAAGGGTATGGAAAGTATTTGTGAACTCTGGCACATCTTGGTCCCTTCCCTGTCATAGCGTGGTCCACTTTATGTATTTGTCTTCATAGATCGTGACATGGTAATATTGTTTCTTTATGGTGTCTCGGAAATAATTCCAAGTGGGTGCGACTAAGAACAACGAGGGTTCACTCTCATCCTTTTATTCGTAGTAGGTTTCCCACCAATCCTTGATGTGTGGGGTGACTTTAAGAAGTGGAAAAGTAATATTTTCTCGATTGGAAAAGTCATGAACTAAAAAATATCCTTCCAATAGATTTAACCATTTATCTATGATGTTTTCATCTGTCAGGCCTTTGAATATGGCAATATCGAAGTTAACTTGTACTTTAAAAGGAATGGTTCCTCTAGAATGGTTGCTAGACGAAGATGCATCGCTCGTGGGTAGTCGTCAAAGGAATTGGGCAAAGTTATCTATCATCGCATCCCTCACTCGAGGGATTCTTCGAGCAACATTTTGAAAGGATCTCCTACCCCCTCGTCTTTATTTTATTTCACCATGGGAGGTTGTCAGGTTTTGCGAGGTTGATCTTGCAATGCTTCAACCAGATCAACCCCTAACTCCTTGTACCCTTACCTCGTTAGGGACATGTAAATAAAAATAGGGAAAGAGCAGACCACACTAATACCAATGATCTGAACTTAAACATGAACGCAAAAACTTACATATGTAATCATAAACATAGAGATGCAACAGAAAAACACTTCATTTCATTAATAGAAAAATATTGAACTATGCTTACAAACAGAATGAAAATAAGATAGCTTGGGCGATGGTAGCTCACCTCTGAGAAGAGATGTGGCCAATACATGCCTCTAAACTATGTTACAACGAAGCTCAAGTGCCTATTTATTATTGGAAATCATGAGAAAACCTAAGAAACCAAAACCCTAACCCCATGAGATGTAACACCAATATTATGTGGGCCTCGTTGGGGTTAGTTGGCACGTACGATACCTTGTTAGAAAGGTCTCTCTAAGTACTATAGGTTTCACCACAAGCCCCTACATATGGCTATGGGCCTACTGCGGACCCCCAAAAAAATGTCGTTTATGGGGTCAAAATTGCTCCGAAAGTTCAAGACTTGAAAAAAATGCTAAAAATAGTAAATGTTGAAATGAACAAGGAAAAAAATGAAACTAACTGGGGGGTCTAGGTGGAATAGGCGGGTGGCCACCAATATACACCTGGATAATTCCTCCCCCCTTAGGAAGCAATGGTCCCCATTGCATGTAGAGCCTTCATGAGGCGGGGAAATTTCTGTTGAACCTGGTCCCTGGTGAACCACTTGCCCTAGTGAAGGAGTTGGCCTGCTTTGACAACTCAATATAGTTGTATCCTCTATTGGAGAGCATTCTTGATATGTGTGTCCATGATCTGACCAGTTGTGGCATGTTCCACGCAGTCCGGGTTGAGCTCTGTTGGTGTGAGATGTTCTGCAATGTCAAATGTGTCCAAAAATGGTGGAAAGTATGGTTGAAGGTGATTTACATTGAACACTGGGTGCAAACCAAGGAACATTGGGATGTTAAGATCAAAGGCATTATCACCGGTGGCCTTCATGATGGTGTATGGCCCATATCGGAGTGGGCAAAGCTTGCGATGGGGTCCAACAAGGTGCTCCTTCTGCAAATGTAGCCAAACTTTGTCGCCCACTTGGAACTTGTGTGACACTTGATGTTGATCATGGTGATGCTTGTACATAGCATTGGCTCTGTCCAATATATGTTCTTTGGAGACATTCCATCCCACCCCAGGCTATGTAGGCACCTGCTACTTCATCAATAGTCAACATCACGATTATGGGTCAATCGCACAAAATCCTTGTCATCAAAGTCCATTTGCTAGGTCGCACATTGTTAGTATCACAGTTGGTCACAAGCATTACATGGTATCTCTATCCTCAGATCTTCGTTTTTCATGGTTATGGATCATCCACAAACCCACACTTCATCGAAGTCCATTTTCTAGGCTGCACATTGTCAGTATCACAGTTGGTCACAAGCATTACATGGTATCTCTATCCTCGGATTTTTGTTCATCACGGTTATGGGTTAACCACATAAAACCCTTCTCTTCGGTGGCTCTTCATATTCAATAAAGATTTCTTAGGTGAAGACTTCACGCAATGGGGACCATTGCTTCTTAAGGAGGGAGGAATGATCCGAATGGAAATTGACATCCACCCATGGTATTCATCGACCCATGGTATTTATCCACTCATGGAATATACCCATGGTATTGTAAGTGGCATCCACCCATGGTATTCATCCACCCAAAGTATTTATTCACCCATGGAATTTACCCATGGAATTGTAAGTGAGATCCACCCATGGTATTCAATAACCCATTGTATCTACCCACCCATGGAATTTACCTGTGGTATTGTCATGCGGAAAGAGTTAATCTTGCGGACAAAACCAACCTCCCTAGAAGCCTAAGACTTTCTAGTGACAAACAAGACAATTAAGAGCAATCCTTCTCTAAACATGCATTATGATACGAGAAACCAAGTGTTTTAGATCCTACCTGTAGTCCAACGCTATTGTAGTAGTCTAGCCTCATCGATCCAGATGAGCTCCTCCTTCACTTCGAAACCTGCATACACTAGCAATCAAACGATTACACAACACCTGAATATCTCATAAAACAAAACATATTCAACATATAGACCAAGGAGTATATGAAACAGTTCATTAACAACAAATCATTGAGAAGAATGGACTTATTTGTATTAAGGAAACAAAAGAAACCATTACAACCTGAGCCTTGGTGTTGTGCAAGTTCCTCCAGGGGTCCAGAAGAGTTTTCCTTTACTTTGATAAGCTCACCCACTTCCAAATGAAACAAGAAAGGGTGGTAATCTCTCCTCACAAGCTTCTACAAGGAAGTCCTAATTCCAGCAGCATCTACCCTTTGGAATCTTCAACTTTCAACCTCCCCTCCTCTGGCCCAATGCCTGTATTTGTAGTGTTCTAGAGGGAAGTTAATCAGGTCCAACATCAATGGGATACTCCCCTCTTTTGGATGGGGTAGCTCCTCTCTTGATGGGATAATTTCCTCTTTCATAGGGATGCATGAACCATCTGGAGGTGCTCAATACACGTCAAACAATATTCTAGAATGCTCTAGAAATGACCACAAGTAACTTTTTTAAGATGAAACTCGTGCCTTTTGACCTTTACAGGGGTACGCACCCCACCCTTGACATACAGAGCGTACAAGTATGCAGGTATAATGAACTTGGAGTGCGTACAGGCAGGTAAGGTAGAGAGAACCTGCGTACCTAGAGATGAACATGATTTTTAAAGACTTTCTCTCTTTCTTGAAGTTTGACATGGAGAGCAGAGGTATAAGGCTTGCCAAGCAGGATAGCATGACTGTTGATGGAGCCATACTAACTCCAGATAGTCATGGTGACAAATTTCAGTGTAACAGATTTCCCCCTAAAGTGCGAAGCCTGCAATAGATAAGGGTTTTATATCATCTAGGAAGGGTGAAATACTTTATCATTTCAAGGATTATCTCGTGGAGAGCCCAGTCAGAACCTGCAATTTTCAACACAAAATACATGTATAAGATTATATCATCGCTGAGGTAGGCATTCCCATACTCAGATCAAAAACTTTAACTAACATACTAACTACTACTCTGATATAGGAATGATTTCAGGTACATCATAATCATAGACTCGTGTAGACACAGTATGGACGCAGCCATCTGCTTATAATTGGTCTACAATATAATGAATACAAAACTCCTCGCAGCCTGGATGGTGGAAACTAGATCCAGGGTCTTCATCTCTACTTCCCGAATTGGTACGATTCTAGCCATGCAAATAAATGAGTCGATGTCGAACATGGTAGAAACCACTTGATACCAGTCAATGACGTAAACTGTTAACAAGCGTGAGAGAGACCACCAGTAATGTCAATGGTTCTCAAAGTACCCAGCACAATCCATGAGATGTGAATGAATGAGTAGATGTCGAACATTTCATGGAATCCTTCGATCGCAAGTCAATGATGAAAACTGACGTCGAAGGCGAGAAACCTACCATTGATGCATGCAGACTCCAA
>APFE031306296.1:1931-48381 GCA_000404065.3 Pinus taeda
TTTTGTCATTTGTATCATCGAAGAATTGTTCATTTATGTAATGTAAAGGAGGTTGCCCCCTCGAAGAGGCTGAATTCTAAGGCATTGATCTATCTTTTCTTGAGATGGTTTCATAACACAATAATGCATCAAACAAAATGCATCATGCAAAATACATTCCACTAACTTTCACTTTTGTCTTCCAAATGAAAAATGTGAAAACGAAATCTAATATTTCATTTCACTAGATGTAATGCCAAAAGTAAAAATGATTTCCACTTTTCACCATCCTAAATGAAAATTTTCGAAAGCAAAATGGTTTTACTTAACTAAGATGAATTTATATGAATAATTCTTTTCTTTTTGTTTTGAATGATTTGATGCACCTAATATAGTTTTTAGCTTTCAATCACTGAAAAAATTTAATCTATTCTCAATGATGAATCTCAAAAAATAACTTTTCAATGCAACTAATCTAATGCATTTTCACAAAAAGTAAATTTTTAAATACAAGCTAAAACAGATGAAAAATGATGTTTCCAATGATTTCCATAGAAAACAACACTCAATCAATTAGCAAAACAAACATCTCAACGAAACCAATAGGCAGTAAGAAATGACCAATGACTATAACCCTAGAATTCAATCAGATTTCACTTCGAAGCCAACGAGACAAATCTTGAAAATTAATCAAGGAAATCAATCAAAAATTGACAAATCTAAGCATACAGGATGGGAAAAAAACTTAGGGGCCAAGACACATTGGATTCTCAGGGAGAAACCTAAAAAAATTTCACATTCAAGGATCATCACTACTTTATATATCCAAACCCGTGATTATCGCTACTTTGCATTGGGAAACCTGCGATGGCATCATTACTTTGTATAGAAAAAGTAGTGATGATTTCAGCACGACCAAAAAAAGAGGGTTTTTTTTTTTTTTTTTTTTTTTTTTTTTTTTTTTTTTATAAAGGTAAAAACTACGATCATCGTGACTATAAAGGTAAAAACCATGATTCCATTGTGACTATTAAGGGTAAATCCACAATGGGTGAGGAATATGGGAAAAAAATAAAAAGATTCCAAGAAAGAATCTAGATTTAACACTCTAAGGTAGTAACCAGCGATGGTATAAACCCAGATTGATGCAAACAAGCTGAAAAATCAACAGTTGGTCAAACTAGACAAAAGATCAGGGTGAAGGATTGGATGGAATGGGTCATATGCTTCCTAGTGGAGTCACTATTTTTTTGACAAGGTTAATTCTCTCTGCAAAAAGAGACAATCCATCTAGCCCAATGAGTGAGTCTAGCAACTGAAGGGATAATCAACTAGACATCTTCCTAGATTATGATTGAAAAATAGAACAGGAGAGAAGGCCTACCTTGCTATGATGCTAATCTGATTTCCTTTATTGAGATCCTTGAATTGCTTGTTTCAAGGTCTTGTTCTTGCTTCTTTCAGTGCTTATGTACCTACAACAAAGTATGCCAAAACCAATAGCAAATCCAATAATAATCTATTTAGCTAATCAAGGAATGCCAAAGCACTACACATGAACATATATATTTTGAGAAGATGAACCAGCAATTGCATTATTATTTAAAGAATAATGGGGAAGGTTACAACCATATCCTTGATGTTGAAAGGATTTCCTTGAGTGGTAATCTAAGTCCAAGCCAATAACCTATCCAACACTCCTTCTCCAAGTCTAATGAATAACCTCTAAGCACAAGCTCAACATAGGGGTGCAAATGGACATAGATCAACCCAACCTCTAACCTGACCAACCACTTGGGAATGGGAGAGGATGAATTTATAGACTGGGAAAGGGACTTAGGACTTATACAAAGATAGGATTACGCCCACATATCAAGGAGGTAGCTCATAGGGATGATACCAAGAGGTCAAATTAGGAGGATTCAAGCTCATCTATGCGAAACCACCTCCATCTCGCTGCTCTAAAAGCTTCTCATCCTCTTTGGGAAAACTTAGTTTTTGAGACCATCATGAGTATGAGAGAGAATAGAGCGATGCCATTGATGGCTTAATGAGGTGCAATAGGCAATCATCGAGGTTTTGAGCTTCATAAGGGTGATGATCTTCATTTTAGGGTTTCATGAGCCATTTCTTTAGGGAAATCTCTAGATATTTTCCAAGCAAAGTTAAAGGAGGGATCTGAGATGTATACATTGATGAGTATACTATATAATGATCATGTTTCAGGCACTTCAGGGTATATCACAGGGAAGTGTAGGAGGTGTGACAAAATACTGTGTAACAAGATCTCACACTTGTTCTCTCAATATATCACTTTAGTATCTAGGACCTGCTCAAATAGCTCTCCAAAGAGCTTTCTCAACCAAACTTCTTCACAGCTATCCATGATAGTGGAAATATAATCTTCCTCAGAGGTACTCAATGCTACGTACATATGCTTCCTGGTCATCCGATATATCATGGTAGATCCAATACTAAAACAAAATCTGAGTGTACTCTTCATGTCAATAGCATTTCCTTCCCAGTCAACATCAGTGTATCCATGAAGTTGAACATCTTCGACAAAATATTCTAGGCCAAGTGTGATCGTCCCATGCAAATATCTGAATATGTTGTTTGGGAATGATATAATTTCAATGGAAAGGCTCATTCATGAATTGACTATTTGTGATCATTGCATAACATTTGTCTATATGGGTGTTCACTAGGAATATCATAGCCCTAATCAATTGTCTATACTCAGATGTATTATCCAGATCGGGTCCTGCAGCTTTTCCATGAAAATTCTTGAAGTTCATTTCCATTGGTGTGGCCATGGACTTGCATTTTTTCATTCCAAATCTCTCTGATAGCTTTACAACATATTTTCCTTGTGAAAGGAAAATATCACTTGGTATTTTCCACAACTCAAGGCCTAGAAAGTAGTGCATGAGTCTAAGGTCCTTCATCTCAAATTTAGAGGCTATCTCCCTCTTCCACTTAATCATTAGAGGCTCACTACCTATCAAGAATATATCGTCAACATATAAAGACAAAATAAATGGCATACCTTGAACTATCTTGAAGAATAGGTTGTGATCAACATTGCTTCTTCTGAATCCAAACTTTACCAAATAACTATCTATGCAGGTGTAAACATGTGTCTTTTTAACCCTGTAAACATGTGTCTTTTTAAACCTATAAACATGTGTCTTCTTAAACCTGTAAACATGTGTCTTTTGATCCTCTACTTAAAATCCCTATGGTTTATCAACATAAACTTCTTCATGTAACACGCCATGGAGGAATGTAGTCTTTACGTCCCTCTGATGAAGAGTCCATCCTTGACTTCTAGCAAGGGCTATTATCGAATCAATGGTTGTGTATCAAGCCATAGGTACAAATATATTGTCATAATCCTCTCCCTCTGTTGGGCATGGAATCCCCCCACAACATGTTTTGGGGCTCAAAGCCCAAGTTTTGAGTGATATTATTATAAAGCTCCACAAATTGCAGGTGCGAAATGCTTGTTAGAGTCATAGGGCTATCTGCCCTAAGTTTGAATGTAATGTTGGCCTACCCATGGTCTGTAGACCATGGGATTGTATAAATAGAGTGAGGCTCTAAGTTGTAAATAGGTAATAATATAATCTAATAGATAGAATGAGATAGTGAAGCATAGAAGAAGAATCGAAGTGTGTCTTGGGTTGTAGGAGTAGGAAGAGGCTATGCATCTGAGTACACAGAGGCCTAGTAGAGTCTGTAGCTGAGTGCACGGACCCCTGCAGTTGAGTGCATAGGGTAGAGTTGAGTATGTAACTAGAGAAGATATTAATAAAGAAAGGTTTCGTTACCAATTTTGTGCATCTGTTCTGAGTTATTACATGTTTGATATCATTTGCAATTATGTTGTTTATTTATTGCATGCACTTGTATGAATTGTGAATATTGTTAAATATAACTAAAGGAATACAAATAAGCTAAGTTAATAAACTAATATTGGATGATTAGTAATGACATGGGTAATAACATTGTTCTCCCCCCAAGTAGGGTTGTGTGAAGGCAGTATCTAAGGCTGTGAGGTACAGGGGAGTGTGTGTAGCGATGTGTGTGCAAGGTCGAATCGCAAACCACTTGAACTCCTCAGACATCCCCAGGGTGCGGATACCTGGTTCTAGTACCCTCCCATACTACTTTGAGTGAGACCTCAGTTCACACTCTGTGGACTATTGCTGAAAAGGCTAGTAGTACCGGGATCTTTTTGGCTAAATCACCTCCGAATCTAGGTCAGGCCCCAAGAAACCAAAAAATGGTTCTGTTGCCAGGACTAGGATCTGCATAAGGGATGTCTGATATCATGTCACTTGAATCTGATGAAGAAAGAAATTGAAGGGTGGTTGGATAGAAATATTCACGAGTTCATGGCACAGGAAAACAAGAATCCGCGAGTATCAAAGGAATAGTGGTTAGAGAACTACTTATATATGGAAATCCACAAAATTTCTTTGCATCCTTCCCGTTTGAGTTGTATGAGTGGATCGCAAAGCTAGGTGATAGTTAGGGAAGTTGTAGGGTTGATAAACCAATTGTGTGGACTCCAAAGTTAGTGCACAGACTAGAAGCATCAGAGGATAAGACTGCACGCACTGTGGACCATTGGCTTGATCAAATTATCAGAGGATTTATCACTGAATTCGCACTAGACACGACAGTCAGCTACAGCGAGGCAGAACTATGCTTCCTCAAAGGATCACTAGGTAAGTACATTAAATCTTTGAACACTTGGATTAAAATGCTATTGTGAAAAAAGCGGGTTATGTGAATAAATTGATGTTTGGGGCTACAAGAAGTGGGAGGATCTATAGAAACGAAGGTAGTGCAGAGATAGAAAATAGCCCCCTGATTTCACCTTGGTGGGAAAGTGAGGAAGAGCTCACGAAAGTTTCACCGAGAAGTACGATCAGTCTGATAAGGTAATGTATTACATGCATACCACCTCCACCTACGCCACCACTAGTCTCACCATCTTCACCTCCATCTCCACCCACACCACCTCTGCCACCACCATAATTCAATATGGTGAGCATGATAAAATTGCCGATATTCAGAGGAGTAGGGAATGAAGATTCGGAAAAATTTTGGTTCGTTGTAAAAGCTATATGGGAAGCACAAGGAGTCGTAGATGACAATATAAATAAGCAAAGCTGGTAAGTGCATTGTAGGATCGCACACTAACATGGTACTTTAAGCATTCTAATGACCATCCAAACGCAGGGATTGCAGATATCTAGGTTGCATTGAACAAGGAATTTAGCAAACCAAAATCAGAGACACAATCGATTATCGGGTTTAGGGAAATCATGATGCTTCCATGCGAGACCCCATAGGATCTGGATCAAAGACTGAAGAGTATGATTTGCGAAGCCAACATGACACTAATGGATGGACAACACTACGCATGGTTTGTAGCATCACTAACGCTGCATTTAAGGATGATGCTGTCACAGGAGAAGTTATCCACCCAGGCCAAAGCTTTGGAGATTGCAATGAGATTGCACGAGACCGCAATACAAGATCCTAGCTTGGGAGTCCAACAAATCCACGTGCAATTGCAAAACTTCTATATGGAAATGTAGAGTTTGAAATAGGACAGAAAAACTCACCCAAAAGCATGCGAGGGGGTATGGTGCATAAAATGCAAAGGCCAAGGGCATGACAGGGACCATTGCCCAGTCTTCGCGAACTACCTAGCAGTAGGAGGGCTGATGCCATTAATACCAGAGGCACAAGC
Organism: Pinus taeda; assembly: GCA_000404065.3. Lineage (NCBI taxonomy): Eukaryota > Viridiplantae > Streptophyta > Pinopsida > Pinales > Pinaceae > Pinus > Pinus taeda. Next base: position 7,681 of record APFE031306296.1, read on the forward strand.
AGGGTCGAGTGTTGCACCTACATTATGGTGCACGATTTGTCAGATAGGAGGAAAACATGCTACAGATAACTGTTAACTATTACAGAAGTATATGCAGACATCCCAGCAATTGCTTTGTAATTTCTGCAGGGCGGTAGGCCATGATGAGTGCTCCTGCAAAAGTTACGAGCTAATGATGGATCAGACTCTTGCCTACAGAGTGCAGACTGAAATGCGATCCCTCGATCCAAATGTAGGGATGGAATGCGCTGGATTTCAGGGCGCAGACGAGCTCGAGGTGGAATGGGACTAGGAAGGGGTCGTGGACAGCTGATTTGTTACAATTGTAGAGGCCCAGGGCATTATGCCCGCAATTGCACAAATTTGACGAGAGAATCATGTTTATATTTTACTCACTTTGATCATGAGATGGAGGACTCCCCTACACTGATAGTGACGCTACATGATAAATGGATAGTCCAGCCTCCCCCTACTCAGAATTTGCAAATGATGAGGTCTGAGCCACGTGAAGAGGACCCGAATGTAAACATCGTGTTCTAAAGCCATATCATGAAAGGAGATGACAAAGGTAAGCAGCCTGAAGAAAGTGCGTGGGTTCGAAAGGCTCCTACAAAAGGACCTAAAATTTATTTCGAGTGCGTGACGGAGACATTCATGGAAGCTAAGAAGAGCTTCATGGAAACCTCCACTTCAGGTAGTAAGGATCAACTAGAGTGGAGATGGATCCTTTAATGGTCACTACTTTTCTGGAGACATGTATGAAGCTACTGTGTGATAGCAAGGTTGTGAAGGGACTCCAGGAGCTTATCACTGGGTGCGCTGGTTTAGGAGAACCGCGCATAGTCCGGAAGCTCGGAAAGCACACATCGCGAACCAGAAGGGCAATAAGATTAACTGTGCAAATCGGGGAGTATGAAATGGATCAAGTAATTCTGGATCTAGGATCTGATGCAAAAATGCTACCAAAGCAGACATGGGAGTGCATGGGTAGGCCTACATTGTAATGGTTCCCTATTCAATTGTGAATGGTGAACCAACAGAAGATCCTACCGATGGGAAGATTGCAAGGGATAATGGTAGACATCGAAGGTGTGAGTGCACTTGCAGATTTCGAAGTCATAGAAACTGTCGATGACAGAAACCCCTATCCTACACTACTGGGAATAGATTGGGCCATTGATATGAATGGAGTGATAAACCTAAAGAAGCACAAAATGATTTTTGAGAAAACGGCACCACACGTAGTGGTACCTTTAGGCCCTATGGAAGGAGCACGCTACATAGAGCGAGTGAACGCAATGACGAGAGTGACGACGAGCTATACTGTATCTAGAAGATAACCACTCTGGAATAGGATTGCGTTAATCCTACAGAATATGGTAGGATTTCGTGGGAGAGTGAAAGCTCCTACATATTAGTTTCAAATGAGGAAACAAAATGATGGAAAAACCAGCTACACGAGGTAACCATGCTCAATTGCAACATGATGGTAAGATCACCGTGCTGCGTGACAATAGAGGTAAGGGATTTTCCTATGTATGATGGGTTGATAGCGGTGGATGAATTCCTGAAAAAATTTAAAAGTGCAGTGCCAGAACAACTACGGTTCGATGCTCTAAAATGGGCACTGCGCGCTATGCCTGCAAGGTGGTGGGGTACACATCAGAGAAGCATTGAGAGCTTTCGTGAATGTAGAAAGATGATGTATGTACAATTTGGGAAGCCTCAGATGCAAATGGAAGCCAGGCATGATGGATGAAACAACCTACATGCCCACCTTTCCAGATGGGTATAAGCATATGGTACGTAGCCCGCACGAATGCACACCGCTCTCACGATAGGAAATAGTAACAACAAGCAGAAGTAGGCAAGACAAGTGCGTGAACGGAGAAGTATGATAAGACTTAGTGCGCCAAAAATCATACAGGAGGAGCCTTTGACAAGTTGTGTGAAGTGTTGGACAAGGTCCACCAGGTGTGATGCACTGACTGGGAGCTATGTGTACAAACATTTGTATGGGCTTATAGGACCATGTTGGAAATAATACTGAGAGGGGGGGTGAATCAGTATTATCAGGTCAATTATTTTTCAATTCATACACAGATTTGTATACGCTACTTAGGTTAGTGAAATCAGCGTATATATGCAACTTCAGTTAAGTAAACTAGCGTATAACTTATGATTTAATTATTCTTCAGATGCTGATGTCAGAACCATATAAACATTAACCAGGAACAGAAAAATAATGCAGATAGTCACACACAAGAACACAAGATATAAGGTGGAAACCCAATGTGGGTGAAAACCACCTCCTGCAATTCGTCTCTATCTTCTTTCAATTAGAAACTTCTTTTTACAATGATTATGTACTGGTGCAGTCTTATACTAGTATGCAGGCTGCTACCTACAGAAGGCTACAACCTTCTCTCATTCTCCAGCTTCACGTGGAAGGGAGCTACAACCCCCTTTAGCTCTTGTACTAGCCGAGGTAATAGTACGGAGGCTGCTACCTGCAGAAGGCTACAACCTTCTCTTTTCTTCCATAGACCACGCTTCATAAATTTTGAGACTGGATCCATGAATAACATCAATCAAACATCAAGTATATCTGCATCAATCAATCTCCTTTGTACCAACCAATATAGAATGAACCAAACACTTCTCAGAATGTTGTAACCAGAAAACAGTGATAGTAACCAAACGCCAATTTTGAACCCAGGACACTGCAGCAATAAACAGAAGCAGCTAAAGCATATTTCATGAAACGTACGCTACTTCACTATGCAGAAACATGCGTACATATGCATATGTATCAATGCCAACTAGCGTATACGCTTTCTTCAGTTGTTGAACCTGCGTGTATACGCGCGTATGCCGCGTCGAACTTGCCCATAGATCTATAAAAGATAATACCCTTTTACTTAATCAAACATTAGTTATACCCAGATTATCAGATTTATAGATCTAATCATGCTCCAATTATAACAGATCAAAGGTTACAAAGATACTACTATTCAAGTCATAAAATCTTGATCCGTCAATAGAACTGATCCATCTTTTAGTGCTCAGGTTCCTCCTTGGTTCAAATCCAACAATGCACCATACACCAATCACTAGTATTCCAAATCTTGCTCCTCTTGATATATTCAACACTTAGTCGATGCCCTTGCCAAATGATCTCCTTCCCTTTTTATAGTCCTAGGTCTTACTCAAACCATGATCCAAAACCATTATAGAATCAATACTAGGGACCCAATACTTGGGTTCAACACTTTGGAGGTAATACCAAGGACCAAAACCATAGGTTCAAATATGTTAGACTAAATAACATGGACCAAAAATAAATTCTCCGACGTGTACGTGCTTTTCTTTGCATGAAAGTGCGTGTATACACGACTTTGCTGAGAGGAACCTGCGTATACCTTATTTTCTTCCATTCTCAGTGCCTGAGCTGTGATTTGCCATTTGAGTGAGTTTCCATCAAGGACAACACATGTGCCATAGATCCAAACTTGTGTCATAATGCCAACAATGCTTTGGGCTAGTGTATGGATTAGTAGCTTGGGGCTAGAGATGGCCAATTAATGGGTGGCTTTGAGTGTGTCAATGAGACTTGTCATTGCACATTGTGGCTTCTTCTAGAGTTTTTGTTTCTTGTTGAAGTTTTCCCCTAAGGCTCTTCATGTTTGGAGTTAGTGCATTTAAGGATGCTCACATTTCTATTTGTGTTGATTTAATTGGATTTAGTCCACCATGTAGCACAATGTTTAGGAGTAGTTGGGTTTACTCACTAGTGCTTGTTGGCAATTGTTTGAAGCCCTATCCTACCCAAGGTTTTCCATCTAATCCTTTGTTACTATGTTCGAATATGTTGTGGTATATTAATTTATCGAGGCTAGTACCCTTCCTTTTGGCCTCCTCAAGTGTCTTAATTTGTGTTCTCCTTACAAGGCATGTGATGTTGAGCAAGTGGTCAAGGCTAGTATGGTGCATCCATTTAGATATCACCCCAATTGTTTTTTATATAATTTGTAATTTATAATTGAATTTACAGGGATTTGTATTAAAAAAATCCATTTTGCAAGGCCAAAACCTTTACATATTCCACTCTTCCTTATGCTTTCGAGATTGAACACATCCCAAACCCTCAAACTAGTTCCCCATCAAACAAATACTTCAATCCCTTTCCAAGTAAATATTTTCCAAAAAACCTCCAAAATACCAACATATTTACATTCCATTTTCCCCTGTATTTCTATTTTCGTATAGAATGAATTCTTGTAATTCTTGGAGAAAAACTTTTTCCTTTCTTCCCAACTTGAATCCAACCTACATTTTCTCCAAATTCGAGTCGATCATTCTTTGTTAAATGCACAGTATTTTTCTTCAAATCTTTCTCATCCACCTTAATCTGCCCCATAGTTTTCATTTTCAACAAGAATCCTTGTGGTTTCGGGAGGTAATCCATTTCTCTAGGAACGTACCTTGCATTCACAGAATCCTCATGAGCAAGTGGACGATCCACATTTGCAAGTGAATTTCCCTTGTTATATTCTTTTGTCGAGAGTCCAGTTTCTTGCACTTAATCTGCTTCTATCATGTCTTCTTGTTCTTTCTTTCTCTCAGTCTACTCTTCTTTAAATACGATATAGTGGTCACCTTGTGCACCTTTCCCCCATTTGGGCCTTTGGGGTTTTGTTCGATCTTATTTATTGTGAGGAGGCTTGGGGCAGTTTTTAATTACATGTCGTGTTTCATAAAATTCTCTACATCAAAATGATATGTTCTCATAATAGAGATTTTAGACCCAAACATAGTTTGTAGACATAAAATAAATCTCTCGAGGAAAACCCTCGTTGAATTCCATCCCCACAAAAATGTGAGCATAAGTAGTAATTTTTTGTTTGTTTGTTTTTAATATGACAACTACGATAGAATGTTTCCACCACTTTCACAAAGGAGGAAAGCTATGTGTGACTCCAAAAATACAAGGGAAGAATCGATAGTCTTATCCAAACTCGAGTTGCAGAAATTTATTTTGCAACCCAATCGAATGTGGAACACCAGTACTGTATGGAGAGGCTAGTGCTCCCCCAAAACCATTGTTGAGCTTCACATGTAACCTTCTTGTCTCCAATCATTTCAAAAACCACAGTGAAGAACCCTCATACCATAGGGTAAATATTAAGCTCGTATGTCGATAGTGGCTTCCATGTCTTAGAGATCGATTGGAGCAAATTGACAAGCCACGACCATAACCCATAAAACCTGCAAACCAAACCATTCCTATAAAAATACTTTTCACAATCTAAAGCTTCCTCATTCACAAGAATGTAAAGGGAAAAATTATCTTGCACCACTCGAGGACCACAACCAATCTTCAGCGTAGAATTGTACGAAACTAAAGAAGAAATAGCTTGATTGCAAGTGATACATGCAAAATAAAAATATTTCTTTTGAAAATCACGACGATTCGCCATTGAACTATTTGCATGAAATCCATGCAACTAGAGAAAAGATTGGGCGTCTAAGGTTTTGGGTGGAACCTACATGCCCCAAGGGATTCAAGAGCTCTTTCCATTTCGAAAGATATAAGAATATTATTATAGCCAATATGTTCCCTTCCCTAATTAAATTCATTTCTTTAATATATGATAATGATGAATTTTTATTTTTTTCAGTAAGAGTGATAAGATTCAAAGATAGTTATTTTCTTTTGTTTGTGTGATTTTATATTATATAAAATATATATCAATGAATATAGAGTTGCGTTGCTTTGACTTATGTTTAATTTTCAAAATTTAAAATAGATTATATATAAACTATTATAGATTATATATCCTTGTTTCTGATATGGAAACATATGTGATTCTTATCTGAAACTTTGTAAAAACGTTTTTGTGTCATTTCAAACTATCAGAAACTTCAGCTTTGGAATTTGATATGTTTCCAAGGGGTTTAAAATTTTTTGGAAACGTTTCTAGATTTCTTGAAACAGAGCCACACAATTCGTGATCGGAATCCACCCTTAAATGTTTGAAAGCATGAAAATTTGTATAGCCATAAGTAAATAATAAAAATGAAGAAATGAGATTTGCAAATAAACTCACTATATATATGACATCACAATGTCTCTTCTAAATCTTTAGAACAAGGGCACTACATATATGTATAAAAGATTCTTACTAAGAAAAAGATAGATGTTCAAAAATGAAAATAAAAAGGTTTGATGAATGTCTTTGTAAAGAGATTTATTTGAGCGATTAATTTTCAGTTTGGTTAAGGTTTTGTTAATTGTCATTGATTTTTCTCTTGATTTCATAAATACCTCCAATATAACAAAATTTCTCTAGCCAATGTTTCTTTCATATAGTCAAGAGACCAAGGTGACATTTGTTCGGTTTTGTTATATTCTTTCCACGACTAGCCCACGTAGTTAATCGGGGGTTAGAAGGGGGTCTGAGCCGCTCTTTCGTTGCGCCGATTGTGTAGTGGGGGGAGTCACAAGGGGTTTGAGGGGTGCAGGTAACCCCACTCTATTGGGCATGCCTACCTATGGTTTTGTGCATGTTTTTTTCACATGGTTTTGGACGCAATAGTTTTAGGGGCATGATTTTGGAAGCGATGTTTTTTGGTCCATGGTATTGAATGCTTTGACATGTATAAATATATATTGTAACATTGAAAGGAACATAATAAAAAATCAAGGTGATAGTCTCAGTTTTGGGATCGAAGGGAAAATCTCCATGTATATGTGTTTTATGTGTTATGCTCTCGCATTGTTTATTTTCTGTGTTTTAGAATTCGTATGCAGGTAATTTATGTACAAGGTTAAAACCTACAACGTTGAGAAGATTGAAATGCTCAAATAGTTCTTGATGGAATATATTTCTATGATGAAAGCACCAAGCTTCAATATGAGAGATGGTGTCCACATCCTTTGTAAGAAAAACCCTATGCAAAAATTCTAAAATATGATCCCTTAACAAATAAGACTATTTTTTCTCGATAATTCTTGGTTTGCAAATGGAATTGTGCTTTCATTAAAATAAGCCTACATGCTCATATGTGATACATGAAAGAGAGGAGATAGCATATGTACTGTGTATATTAGCTTAGCATTTATTCATATTACACATACATGATTATATTAGACATTACAAGAAAAATATATTCTTCTCTCTTTTTAGTGATTAGATGATTACTTCTCTCACTTCTCAATTGTGTGTGTGTGTGTCTGTGTCTATATATATATATTATATATATTATATATATATTATATATAATTATATTAAAATATTATATATATATTATATATAATTTAGATGTTTGGGTTTGAACGTAATTGAAAAAAAAATTGGGTTCAAATGCATAAATCATTGGGTGGAGAAGCTTGGAAGCATGTAAATCCGCATAGAAAATTTCCTTGTAGATCCTCACAACATAAATTAATTAGGTGGACTTTTAAAAATTAATTAAAAATCTCAATCCATATATCTTATGCCGAAGCGATTCACTGAAAGAGAACTGAAACCTTTTCCATGGAAAAGAAAAATCAATTTCCACGTATTTTAATCAAATTAATTGATTATATATGTAGGATTAGAATCATGTAAATAATGAGATTAAAATGACCATACTAATTCAATTTTGCATGATTTTGTTGTCGCAATTCTCATTCCATTGTAGAATGACTAAGAAAACTTCATTGAGTTAAAAATTATATGTTGTAAACCTCCTTAAATATATGTGTTGATATTTTTTTCTAGAAGACTTTAACTTCAACTCCTCTCACCTTATAAGCAAGTATGCAACCATTAGCCCTAATAACTCCAAAGGCCCATAATGCCCTGATTTTTATAATACCTATAGATCATAACACCATTAATCAATGATCTTATTAAACACAATGTTGGTAAATTAATGGCTGTTGATGGTCAACTTCATGGTTAATGGTTTCATATTTGCATATAAAGTGGAATATTTTAGTCTAAAATTAGCCACTATCATTCTTTACTTAAGCCAACCCACAAAAAAACACTTTAAGTTATATAGTTTCTTTACTTCTCCTCTACTCTTGATTTGAAAAAGGGGCACTTAGGCTTCTCCCACTTCCAGAGCTTAAATATTCCCAAGTCTATATGATTAACTAATGCGGAATTAAATATGTGCTAGAAAATAAGGTGTATGCTTGTGTTTGTTTTTAAACTATTTGTGTATTTTAAATTTATTTGCTTGAGATGATATAAAACACACATAGAACAAGAAATAAAATAGTAGATACAATGCAGTAATAAAACACACATAGAACAACAATTTAATATGGATTTCACCTAAAACTATTGGGCTACATCTCCTTGAGCTCTAGTCAAATCAACTAGGCTCTCTGGGATTATGGTACATGTTATTTTACAAGCTCCATGATTAACTCCACTTGTTTACATAGAAAACAATGGGTTCAGAACACCATCTTATCCCCTTGCTATGAAGCTCTCGGCTTTCTGGCTCTAGCTTTGGCTTTCTGCAACTTTCAGCTCTCTATCTTTTCTCTTGACCTCCAAGTGACTCCAGAGACTCCCTGAGCTACTCTGTGCATTCAATTTTTCGCTCTCTATGACCTCTTTTGCTTCTACCTACTCTCAATTGAGCTCTCTGCCTCATTTGATATAATTTTCTATCTTTTGGCTACCCCAACCGTTTCTCTACATTTCATTATCCCTGTGTCGCTTCTCTGCTCCCTGTCAGTTAGACTGGCCATCTGGGTTTGTAGCTTCGTGGCTTCAAAGTACATGATTTCCTATAAAAAGGCCTACTGTAGTGTGGCATGATGATCACGAGCGGTTACAGAGGTTTCGAGGTCTTCTCATAAGCAAAAACCCAAAAATTGAGAAAATCCCATTACACATAGAGTGCTTGCAGAATACACTATCGAGCGTGATTTTCGGACATGAAATCCCATTCAATCGCCCCTAAAATCCATATCGGGTCTGCCAATAGGCATTATATCACATCATATTAACATATTGGGTAAAAACCCAAATACACGAGAAAACATTCAAAAACCCGACAAAATCCTTTTTTACCAGACTTGAAATTATATTTAAATCGCCCTAAAATCCTATCAAGTCTGCCTTTGGCCACCGTCGCAATCCCCACCATCGATCTACGGGTTCTCTGATCAATAGTCAATATCCAATTTCCGGCGGCTTAGGAGTAGGGAGGTTACCCACTCAAAATGGTAGTTTTCCTTGCTCCTCCGCTAACCACATGTTGACGAGTGTGTGGGCTCAGGCTGAGCCAGCCCAATACCACTTTCTGCCAGAGTCTTGCTCGAAATCTTGCCTTTACGGAACTCAAATAACATGGTGTCGCATTTATAATTCCCTTTCGGGTCCACTTTATCGCTTTGGGCAATTTCCTTTGTATTTCAGTTTTTACACTGAAACACGCCAATACACATGAAATCCCTTTACGACAGAACTCAAACATTATGAAGCGAGGTTTACAAAACCCGTCGGGTCCGATGATGGCATGTGCATGTATTATCACCCCTTTTATCTCCGCGATGTGACGTTGCAATGCGATGTATCACAATCGTTGGTTGCATAGCCCCGGGGGTCTTTCCCTTGTCTTATGCCATCACCGATGCCAATCTGCCAATTTTAGCATTTGGAATATCGGATTCGCCCAATCCTTACCTTTGTTAGTTCACATGTCTGCCTCCGACTCAATATGTCAGGGATTGACAATCGGGGGTTTCTCCCCTTTTCGCTTAAGTTCGCCTTTTGGACCTCCTCCAATGTGATTTCCCTTTATAAGGGTTTTTTGCTCATTTTAGGGGATTTTACCTCTTTTTCCAAAGAACCAAGGGAATCTTCTTTCTGTGATAACTTCTGCATCCTAAGTCCATTTTTGCCCATTCAAGTTGCAATAGGTTCAGAAGGAAAATATCTCTACAATGGGGCTATTTCTAGGACTTCCTTGGAATTTCATTTTCCTCTGTGGGGAACACTTAGACTTAGTAGTATATCCAAAATCCATTTTGGATCACGCATTCCCACTAAAAGAACTTTTGGTCTCCAAAATACTGATATACTAATCTCAAAGTGAATGACAGTAACAACACCCTCTTCTTTGAGCCTCCATACACTTTCCTTGCATAGCGCCTCTGAACTAAAGCCTTTGACCATTTTCCTTCCTAAATATGCTAGTCCTCCTCGGAAGAAGTGTCTTCCTCCTTTCCTTCCTATAGAACTAATGCTGAAATGGTCAGAGAAATTCGTTTGAACTTCTCTGCCTTGATCATTGATCCAAGTTGGCTCAAATAAATGTGAAGTACATATCCTCCAAAAAACTTTCATCTGTACCTGTTTGAAAAGCTGTCAACAACAACTGTTAACAACAACAGAGACACAAAGAACAGCTGGATGGCCTAAACACCTGCTTCACAAAGGAAACAGATTTCACATCTTGCAAACACCTCCATGTCTTACATCTACATACAAATTATGGACTATATAACAAGCCCACAAAAGATTCCTTTAAAACAAATGACCCTTAAAGTCAAGCATGTAGAAAAAGACCATTAGGAATCTTTTTCAAAAGATGAAACACTTCACTCTTATCTTCATCTTGGAGACGAGTTAACTTCTCCCAAGTCAACATTGCATCACATGCATGTCAAAGCAATCAGCCCTACAAGTTAATTACAGAGACATGTTCAAAACAAGGAAAACATCCACATCCTTGTGTCCATGCACATCATGTTCATGCATGCATTTCATCCTTCAAGTTTCACTCAAGTGCACTTTACTTTCGAAGCTGAAATGAAATATAATGTTGCAGCGATAAAGTGAGCCTCCTAATCAACTTTTCCATCCACCTTCCTGGTAAAATATTGCAATTTGCATTCAATTAACAAAGAACTGCAAACATATGCATCAATAGACATGCAATATTAATTGGATAAGAATTCTAACCATTTCTCACCAATCGCTTTCAAACGTACTACCTTTGTCTGCACATCAACATCAACATGTGAATCATGCTGAGATACATCATTCATGGAAACTTCCTTTCCATTTATGCCATTCTATCTTTCCACCTTCTTAAGCTTTTGTGGAAGCATTGCTGGATTCAGAGTCCAACACTTTTTAGCAAGATGCCCTTGCTTATGGTAGAAAGTGCATCACATGTGCATCCTCTTGAAAGCATGATTTGCCTTGTCCAATGGACCCTTGGCTTCTTGCTTATTTTCCTTGGATTTCTACGACTGTATTTAAGAGCTGGGGATAATCTTCAAAACTTATTTTCATTCAATGTTCTTGGATAGGATTTCTAAGATTGTATTTAAGAGGTGGGGATAATCTTCAAAGCTTCTTTTCATTCAATGTTCTAGGACAATTACAGGTATATTTTCTTTTATAATGTTTGATTTTAATAACGCAGAGTTATAATTTTGATTATTTGTTGTTTTGTTTTAGCTTTTAAAGAAACCCGTTAAAATTTAAATCTAAAAAAATTGGGGTTTATCTGGATTCATTCGTTCTCCCACATTGTTAGGCTTCTATTTCAAAGATATGGTCTCACACAACCCCACTTGGCATAGCTATGGAAACAAATACTTGCGTGAGGGTTAGCGCCCTTGCTTACTCCAATCCAATGCATGTATAGACGCCTACGGTAGGGAATGCCACTGTGAAGTAGTATTCAATCGGTTTTGCTATAATAGCTGTTGGTAAAAAGGTCCATTTGTTTGTTATTTATTAAATTCCTAATTAGACTTACTTGGTCAAGGCTATAATGGCTATGGTTTTCGAAACTCAATCCTGATGAGGCCCTAAAAAAATGCAGCTGATGTGGGTAGTAAAAGTTACATAGTATCCACCTAAAAGGGTCGTTACTTAATTTGGCATGGCATCTTAGTGTTGAATGACAGCCCTGTTCTACTTTTTGCGTTGTTCTTACCTCTGCCCAGTGTTGCGATAGGTCTAGACCTAGGTGTTGTGGTTTGTGCTAATGAGTAGGTTAGGAGATGCACCTTTATTTTGTCAACAGTGAAGCAAAATTATTGCCTCCTTGTATGAAATCAATCCCTTAGAAATTGTGTCACGCATATTTATCATTCTTTATTCTCCCTTGAAATCAATCCCTTAGAAATGGTGTCACTCAAGTTTCTTGTTCTTTATTCTCCCTTGATAAGTCTACTATGAACATTTTCGTGGCTGTAGCCCATATAAATGTGTTTTCTATCACATTTTTGTGGGATAGCCTATATAAGTGTGTCTTCTGTTTCAAGCTTCTATATCAGCTTGAAAGATTACAACCCAACCAATCTAATTGAAATATCAAAGACTTCTAAGGATGTCCACGTGAACTGAATTAAATTGAAATCATAGCAACATTGACAACATTCTCTAAATTGAAATCATAACAACATTATTCTCTAACAAGTATTAGATAAAAATGCTTTGGGTAGGGAATAGAGGAGATGCCAATTGCAAAACATATTCCAACAAATATTTTTGCTATGTTGCGAGCTTTTTTGAAGAATGAGGTGTAGATGTGGACCAGAAAAGAGGTGTCCTATTATTAGGGGGCTTTCCTTAGGTTTCTCATATTGTGTGAGAAAAGAGAGGATATTTAGTTGTTTAAGACTTTCAATTAGATTGCTTTTGCTTTTACTATTGTGGATAATCTCATGTATACCTATATATATTACAGTGTATTATTTTTTATTTCAGGGGAAATTTATAAAGGGCAGGTTTCTATTGTGTATCACATTTATTTATTTTGAATTGGATTTGGAAGAATATTTAATTAATTGTACTTTGTGTTTATTTATAAATATAAAATTGCTATTAAACATTTAACCTTGTTATGATATGAAACAGGTGGAATGAGGAGGAGAGCAGAGATGAAACATGGTTTAACAAAAGAATAACATATTTTTGGTAGTTGGAAGGTAATAAGGAAGTTCTCCACACAGTTAGAGTTTAATTCATGATATAGATCATTAGCATAACAGTTAGATTTGAAAGAATGTTTAAGTAATTTATTATTATTATTACTAATGGACAATAAAATTGCTACTAAATAGTTAATTCTTTTGTGATATGTAACAGATAGATGGAAAATGTTCTTTACAAGAGTAAGATATTGTGCCATACAAGACAAGGTGCATGCACAACCTAGGTTGATGGAAGGTCCAAATCATAAAGGAGTAGCAAGCACATGATGTGTAATTAGTGAAGACAATTATATTATTGTTTATGTAAAGAGCTAATAACAAAGCATTTTCTTTTTGAAAGGGGCTTGCCCCTTCTAGCAACCTTCATGGATAGCCATGGCCAAAGCTATCATGTAGGAGTGTCTGTTTTTATTGTGTCCTTCATGGTTTGTGGTTTAGTTTTTAATTTTTTTCTATTATATCCTTATGCCTTCACTTTTTAATATTCTAATTTTAAATTTATTTCTACGGATCATATTATGATAAAAATCTTTTACATTATTTATTTTGAACTTGGAAGATTAATCATAACAATTTTTTAAATTATTTATCAACTTGAAAGGTTAATAATAAATATTATTTTTTGAATGAAGTGCACTTGGTTTTTTTTTCATAATAATTTTATAATAAATTGTTAACAAAATATTACCTTGAATTTTCACTCGACTCTTTATGTAAAAAATTCTATATATTTAATTTTTAACCTCACATTTCAAACTTTAATTTTTGCATTTTAAAACATGGATGTGTAGAGCCTCTCTTTATTTTAAATTTCCCATCTCAAAATTGAAATCTTAGCACACTAATAAAAATTGTAAAATTACATTTGAAAATTACAATGTTTGATAAACCTACAATTGCATTTTTAATCTATATTTATGAAAATCACTTTTAAAAATTTCAATGTTTGATGTCTTGGACACTTACACTCCATTTCATTTTCAATTCCACTACTTAAAATTTGATGCTTATACACACATTTACATACTCCAATGACATTCATAAAAATTAAATTTGTGAACTTTCTACAACCTCATGTTAAAATCTCATATATTTAATAAAGAAGAACATTATAAACATAAACTTGAATCTATCTATGTGTGTTGTGTTATGTTGTGTTGTAGTGTTTTGTGTGGCATAATGTTAATCTCAACCTCTAATGTTTATGTTGTTGTTGTTGTTGTTGTTTATGTGTATAAGGTGATACACATAACACTCTATTTAAGTTGATTTAACTATTCAAAAATTGTTGTTTGATAAACACATACTTTGATTGCATTGATATGATATTTATAAACTAATTTAAATATTTTTTATGTTCTACACACCTAAGCTAAAAAATTGTGTTTAATTAATTGTATGTTAAACTATATTTTTTTTCAAAAACATGGGATTTTTGTATGAAATTTTCAAATATAATGAATATATTGTTATCAAAGTTATATTTTAATATATTATAATGAAGAGTTTTTGATGGGAAATTTGTATTTAAAATTAATTTACATCCATTTGCATTGCGTTGTATGATATCAAAGTATCTAATTATAAATTAATTTGATAAGAAGAGATTGCCAATTTTTATATGGGATGAATTTTTTTATTTTTAATATAATGATGTTTGTGTTTTTTTGTTTTTTTAATATTTCAAGTTAATCTTGAATTTGTAAATTTATTTTGTACTTGATGACATTTTATTTTATAAATTTATGGGTTTTCCATCAAATATTTAAATCTCAAATTTTCAAGTTTTAGCTCAACTAATTTAAAACTATAATATAATTTATTTTAAATTAATCTCAGAGCTTTCCCTTTAAAATCCACTCTTATATTTTAAAACTTAATACTGCATTTTATATTTCATATAATAAACTTTCAAGCTTGGATATCTCTTAATGATATTTGGAAAATGAAATTTAATTTTTTTTGGACTAGTCTCTACAACTTCACATTAAAGTTCTATATAGTTAATAATAATGAACTTTCAAATTTGAACATTTATACAAACACTTTTTACATTTTCATAATTTCTTTCAAAAGTTTTGGCCCTTTGTTTGTTATGTAATTTGCACTATCACATTTTAAAATTTGATGCTTGTAGACACATATTTATATAGACCAAATTAAAATTTGATGCTTGTAGACACATATTTATATAGACCAAATTAAAATTTGATGCTTGTAGACACATGCTTATATAGATCAATAGCATTTAAAATTCTCTTTATTAATTGAGATGTACATTTAAAATTACAAAACTCTTAAAAATTAAATGTAGTTAAGAAACTAAAACAATTGTGTATTTTGTTTTTATGGTGTTATAATTTTATATTGTATATTAAAACTATGTTTGTTTATAAAAAAAAATGTCTGATTTTTTTTTGTTGAAATGTTTGTACTTTTTACAATAGTTCAACATAATGCAAGTACTTGGAAATTTGATGGTTGAGAGACATGGATATTTAAAAAACAAAATGTGTATATGTTTCTATGATATTTTAATTTTATATCGTATATTAAATTATATTTGTTTGTAAAAAAAAAAAATGTGTTATTTTTTCTTCAAATGTTTAAATTTTTATTTAATTTTGTTGTGATTTTTGTATTGGATATTATATATATTTTGAATTAAATTGAATATATGTGTGAAATATGCATATTTTAAAATAATTAAAATACATTGAAATATGATGTTTGGGGGGAGTGACTTGTTAAAAATTTAATTTTATAGTTTTGAATTGCATATCCACCTATCCTTTCTCTAGTATTTCTCATGAAATGTTTAGATATAATAACTTATGAGTGTGTGTTTGACAATAGTTTAAGATAATGTAAGTACTTTAAAATTTGATGTTTGAGAGAGATGGACATTTAAAAAGAAAATGTGTATTTGTGTTTGTATGCTATTATAATTCTATATTGTATATTAAACTATATTTGTTTATAAAAAAAAATGTGTGATCTTTTTTTTGAAATGTTTAAATTTTTAATTAATTGTGTTGTGATTTATGTATGGGATATTATATGTATTTTGAATTAATTTGAATAGATGTGTAAAATTTGTGTATTTTAAAATAATTTGAATACATTGAAATTTGATGTTTTGGGGGAGTGACTTGTAAAAAAAATAAATTGTTTTTGATTGAATGACATTTAATTCTATAACTTTAAATTGCATATTCAGCTACCCTTTCCTCTTTTCTCAATAATTTCACATTTTTTCATGAAATTTTTAGATATAATAAATTACCATTGTTTGTTTTACAATAGTTTAAAATAATGTAAGTACTCTTAAATTTGATATTTTAGAGACATAAAATTTAAAAAATGTGTATTGGGTTTGTATGATATTATAGTTTTATATTGTATATTAAACTATATATTTTATAATAAAAAGAGATGTTTGATTTTTTGTTGAAATGTTTAATTTTTTAATTAATTCTCTCCCAATTTTGTATGCCATCTTATATGTATTTTGAATTAATTTCAATTTAAAATTTGTGTATTTTAAAATAATTTAAATACATTGAAATTTGATGTTTTTGGGGAGTGACATGTAAAGAAAAAGTTTAGATATAATAAATTAGCACTACGTTTTTTACGATATTTTAAAATAATCTAAGTACTTGGAAATTTGATGTTTGAGACATGAGCATTTAAAAAATTAGTATTGTATTTGTATGATATTATGATTTTATATTGTATATTAAACTATATTTGTTTTTTAAAAAAATTGTGTGAATTTTCCTTAAATTTTTAATTTATTGTAATGTGATTTTTGTATGCTATATTATATGTATTTTGAATTAATTTGAATACACTGTGTAGGATCTGTGTATTTTAAAATAATACTAATACATTGAAAGTCGATGCTTTGGGGAGTGACTCTTAAAAAAATAAAATGCATTTGATTGTATGTGATTTAATTTTATAACTTTAAATTGCATATTGAGTTATGCTTACCGCAATAGTTTCCTATTTTTTCATGAAATGTTTAGATATAAGAATTTAACACTTCGTGTTTTACAAAAGTTTAAATTAATGTAAGTACTTGGAAATTTGATGTTTGAGAGACATGAACATTTAAAAAATTTCTATTTTTTTTGTATGATATTATATGTTTATATTGTATATTTAACTATATTTTTTATAATAAACAAAATGTGTGAATTTTTATTGAAATGTTTAAATTTAAAATTAATCATGTCGTGATTTTTGTATGCCATATTATATGTGTTTTGAATTAAGTTGATTAAATGTTTGTACAATTAGTGTATTTTAAAATAATTTAAATACATTGAAATTTGATGTGTAGGGGAGTGACTTGTAAAAAAAATAAAAATGTATTTTATTGATTTAATTCTATAATTTTAAATTGCATATTCAACGATGCTTTCCCAATACTTTCTCATTTTTCAGGAAATGTTTAGATATAATAAATATACAATTTGATTCTTTTAATTAAAATTATTTGTTTATACATATTAGTGACCATTGTTTCTTCCCCTTAAACATTTTATATTTAAATGTATTTTTTATAATAAAAAAATGTGTGAATTTTTATTGAAATGTTTAAATTTTTAATTAATTATGCTGTGAGTTTTGTATGCCATATTATATGTGTTTTGAATTAAGTTGAATAAATGTGTGCACAATTTGTGTATTTTAAAATAATTTAAATACATTCAAATTTGATGTGCAGGGGAGTGACTTGTATAAAAAGTAAAATGTATTTGATTGTGAAACATTGAATTCTATAATTTTAAATTGCATATTTAGTGATGCTTTCCCCAATACTCTCCCATTTTTCATGAAATGTTTAGATATAGTAAAATTATTTGTTTATACATATTAGTGACCATTGTTTCATCCCCTCATGGAGGTGGATATCAAAAGTTCCCATAAGGTTGGGAGGCTAGCTCACCACCCCATTCATTCATATTTCAATTCAAGAGGGTTGGTGGGGTGGCCAACCCACCCTATTCACCAAACATTTGAGCATTTCCTATTAAGTTGAATAATATGGCAAGTCTTCACTCTTATCTCTGTAAATGGATTTTATGATGTGTTACATACTTCCCTCCTAGTGGGTGGGATTATTTTTCTGGTCTTTCAACATCTAAGGGTTTGTGCACAACAAATTGTTGGTAACCATTACGAATTTCTTTTTTCCATTTTCAGCTTGTGCCAATGGTTTGGTTTTGTTTGTGCTTTGGGCTACTGTATGGATTAGTAGTTTGGGGCTAGAGATGGCCGATTAATGGGTAGCTTTGAGTGTGTCAATGAGACTTGTCATTGTACATTGTGGCTTCTTCTAGAGTTGGTGTTTCTTGTTGTAGTTTTCCCCTAAGGCTCTTGATGTTTGGAGTTAGTGCATTTAAGGATGCTCACATTTCTATTTGTCTTGATTTAATTGGATTTAGTCCACTGTCTACAACTATGTTTAGGAGTAGTTGGGGTTATCGACTAGTGCTTGTTAGCAATTGTTTGAAGGCCTACCCTACCCAAGGTTTTCCATCTAATCCTTTGTTACAATCTTCTAATATGTTGTAGTATATTAATTTATCGAGGCTAGTACCCTTCCTTTTGGCCTCCTCGAGAGTCTTAATTTGTGTTCGCCTTACAAGGCATGTGATGTTGAGCAAGTGGTCAAGCCTAGTAGGGTGCATCCATTTAGATATCACCCCGATTGTTTTTTATATAATTTATAATTTATAATTGAATTTATTGGGATTTTTATTAAACAAATCCATTTTTCAAGGCCAAAACCTTTACATATTCCACTCTTCCTTATGCTTTCGGGATTGACCACATCCCAAACCGTCAAACTAGTTCCCCATCAAGTAAATACTTCAACCCCTTTCCAAGTAAATATTTTCCAAAAAACCTCCAAAATACCAACATATTTACATACCATTTTCCCTTGTATATCTATTTTTGTATAGAATGAATTCTTGTATTTCTTGGAGAAAAACTTTTTCCTTTCTTCCCAACTTGAATCCCACCCACATTTTTTCCAAATTCGAGTCGGTCATTCTTAGTTAAATGCACGGTATTTTTCTTCAAATATTTTTCATGGACCTTATATGCCCCATAATTTTCATTTTCAACAAGAATTCTCGTGGTTTCGGAAGGTAATCCATTTCTCTACGAATGTACCTTTCATTCACGGAATCCTCATGAGCAAGTGGAGGATCCACATTGGCAAGTGAATTTCCCTTCTTAAATTCTTTTGCCGAGAGTTTGGTTTCTTGCACTTAATATGCTTCTGTCATGTCTTGTTATTTGTTTCTCTCAATCTCCTCTTCTTTAAATACCATATAGTGGTCATCTTGTGCACCTTTCCACCATTTGGGCCTTTGGGGTTTTGTTCGATCTTATTTATTGAGAGGAGGCTTGGGGCAGTTTTTAATTACATGTTGTTAGGGTCCCACCCTAACCCCCTTATTTATGTAGTGGCATTGAGTCATAGTAAAGAATCAATAAAGCCCATATTAATAATTGCAAGTCGTTAACCCGCAATTAATGACGGGACCACAGTTAGTTGCAAATGGGCCATGGTATTAGATAGATGGTATTAATAAAACCCATGGTATTGATCCATGGTATTGCATGTATGAGTCATATATAAAGGATAGAGACTCCCTACGAGGAGCATCGTGTCTTACTTTTTCATCGAGCTCTGCTCTATCGGAGGTTGCCCCCTCGAGGAGGCAAGTGAACATTGCTTTCTGAATAATAAAATAATTTCTCTTTTTACTCTCTATTCTATGTTCTAGGTATATTGCTTCGCATATTTGGTATTCTAGTATCAACTTGCAGGTTTAAGAGCATAAAAATTGGTATCAGAGCACTTTCCATGGCAGGTGGGATCTCCATTTCTTAGAAAAAAAAATTGGCTAGAGACGTGTTCCGACGTCTTTAAACCATGGGATCTGTCATTGAGCACATAAACCTGCGGATTTGGGGAGGCATGCATGCAGGAAATACAAGAGTTGGTCACACTTGTTGGACTCCCTTGTAACCCCTCTAGGTACCCCTTTGATTAGTAGCGCATTAGACAGAACTGCATATGGACTGTCTTCCAAGTACCCTCTAGGTATATCGGAAGCCCCCTAGCTCATTTCAAACCTCGCCATAGATAAACCGTCGACCGTCTTACTACTACAGTACACCGAGAACAGCACTCGGAGAGATTACTCACCCGTATGATAGGGTAGTCGGGTTGTACGGCTAAGGGTATAGTTGATCCTCCTTAGTTAGAGCCATGAAACATTGGGTCGAGTACTACTGTCAGACCCTTATGTATATTGCAATTTGTAGCACCTGACACTCCTCGAGACCATAGTTCCCTTTTCTATCTTGGGATCACACAAAAACTCTGCTAGATCAGATCTCGTAATAGGGTTTGCAGCAACAGCACACATCAGTCTCGCAGTTCTGAGTTAGCAGACCAGCCAGTCTGATCTACTAGATCCAATAGATCCGCAATAGCACTCTGTTCCGCATATCAGAGCTATCTGATCTGCCATTCAGATCTTTCAGATCCACCAGATCTGAGTAGTTGTGTGGGGTTCCTATACTAGGGTATGCGTTTCATAGGACTTTTGGCAGCATTAACATTTTGAGGATTTGGCTACTGTAATATTCCTAAGGAAGGAGTAAAACTATGTTAGGAGTTTCATAATATAGCCCATCAGAATCAAGACGATGAACTGAGAACAATGGTACCATTCAATTCTTAGTGAAAAAAAATTCATCCGGTCCCAAATTTCAAGAACACCAGTTCGGTGCATGGTAGCAACTAGAGCTCAAGGTATGGCCAATGAGAGGATGGACAAACTTGAACAGTCCTTGCAATCCCTCCAACTTCAGCTTGACAGAATAACTAATATAATCTCTAAGGGCAAGGAGGAAGCCCTTGAGGAGGCGTATATTGGCAATGGACAAAGTGAGGGTGAGTCTAGCCACTCTCCTCACCTCTGGGGCACCCACCAAAAATCCCGTCCGCGACCTCCCAAGTTGGATATGCATAAATTTGATGGTTCTCACTTGGCAACATGGATAGCACAAATGGAGTAGTATTTCCATCTGAATAACATTTTAGATAATGAGACTCAGCTTATGGTGGAGAGCATGTACTTGGATAATGAAAGGTGGCAATGGTGGGAATGGCATCAACGTTGCAATGGAAGTTTTGTGAATTGGAACGCCTTCAGAAAAGCTCTTACAGATCGCTTTGAACAGGAATCTTCATTTTTGGCTCGTCTTACTAAGCTTCGACAGACTGGCACAATGGATGAATATGTTACAGCCTTTGAAGCCTTGGCCTTCCGCACTAGGGGTCTCTCAGATGTGTTCTACACGGAATGTTTTACCAGTGGTCTGAAAGAGGCCATAAAAGCCCACGTCCTACTACACCACCCTTCCACATGGATGGAGGCTTGCAAGGTAGCTCGTAATGTGGAACGTACGTTAGCAGCCCAGTACATTCGCCCAAATTTCACTGCCAACGGTCGCCTCCCATAGGCTCACAACACGACTCAAACACTTAAGGTTCAAAAGGTGTCACCTACAGAAATGGCCGAAAGAAGAAAGCAGGGATTATGTTACTACTGTGATGAAAAATACTCCCTAGGTACAAATTGCAAGGAGCCCAATTTTTTTCAAATTGATGCCATTGATTACAGCGCATCGAAGGAAGATCCACCACTTGAGGAACCTGAGGTAGTAGAAGAGGACAACCAAAAGGACAATTTCCCTGATGAACCAATTATTTCACTGCATGCTTTGGCAGGGATTTCTTCACCTCAAACTCTCAAAATCAGAGGTTTTATTAAACATCACCCAGTAGTAGTCTTTATTGATAGTGGAAGTACACATAATTTCATCCATCAAAAAGTTGCGAAAGTAGTGCATTGTTTTGTACAAGCAGTTTCTAACTTCCAAGTCCAAATTGCGGATGGGGGCACAATGAAATGTGAAGGCCGCTGTGAAAATGTCAAACTTCAAATGGGGGATTATCAGTTGAAGACCCACATGTTTGCAATACACATGGGAGGGTGTGACATTGCCCTCGTTGCTGAATGGCTTCGCACTCTTGGGCTAATCACAATGGATTTCCAGGAGTTATAGATGCGTTTTAAGAAGAACAACTCCACACATACCCTATATGGACTCCAGGCGGGAGCTCCCTCTATCATCAGTTCGCATAGGATGGAAAAATTGCTAAAAAAGGGCCATCATGGAGTTATAGCTCAATTTAATGCCATCCAGGCAGTCGAAACCAAGTCGCTGCCGATTCATCCTCAGATGCAATAGATTTTAAATAACCATCTGCTGGTCTTAAACAAACCTCATGAGCTTCCACCCTCAAGAGGGGAACATGATCATAGCATCACCTTGGTTCCTAGGGCCCAACCCCTAAATGTGCACCCATATAGATATCCGTTCACCCAAAAGAATGAAATAGAAAAAATAATCAAGGAACTTTTGGAAGCAGGTGTCATTCGTCCCAACATTAGTCCTTATTCATCACCAGTGGTCATGGTACTCAATAAAGATGGGGAATGGCAGATGTGTCCAGAGTTTAGGGCCCTCAATAAGTTGACAGTCAAAGATAAATTTCCCATCCCAGTGGTTGATGATTTACTAGATGAACTCAATGGGGCTCAATTCCTCACTAAGCTGGATCTTTGCTCAGGCTACGACCAAATTCACACGAGGGAAGTCGACATTCCAAAGACTGCTTTCCGAACTTATGAACGCCATTATGAGTTCCTGGTCATGCCATTCGGTCTTTGTAATGCCCCATCTACTTTTCAGAGCCTTATGAACCATCTTCTCAAGCCATATCTCAGGAAATTACTCCTTGTCTTCTTCGATGACATCCTCATCTATAGTTGCACTTGGGCCGCACATCTTCAGCATGTAGATCTACTCTTGCAACTGCTCCGCAAGCATAAATTGTTAAGATGTCCAAGTGTTCGTTTGGCATTGAAGAATTTGAGTATTTGGGCCACATTGTGGGGCGTACAGGTGTCAGGGTGGACCCCAAAAAGATCCAAGCAATGCAGGATTGGCCTCAACCTAAGACCTGGAAGAGCCTGAGAGGATTTTTGGGTCTCACAGGCTATTATCGCAAATTTTTCCGCAATTATGGTCGCATAGCGAACCCCCTCACTCAACTCCTGAAGAAAAATTCATTCTTTTGGAATGATGATGCACAGCAGGCATTTACAACTCTCAAAAATGCCATGTGTTCCACTCCAATCTTAGCACTACCTGATTTCACCAAATCTTTTATCATTGAATGTGATGCTTCAGGTACAGATATTGGGGCAGTCTTAATGCAGGAAGGTTGACCTTTGGCCTTCACAAGCCAACAACTAAGTGGGAAGAATCTGGGCCAATCTACCTATGAGAAGGAAATGATGGCCATCTTACATGCAATAGAGACCTGGCGACCTTACTTACTGGGGCACCGTTTCCAAATCCGCACAGACCATCACAGTCTTAAATATTTTTTGGAGCAACGCCTATCCTCCCCAAAACAAAATAAATGGCTCACCAAAATGTTGGGATATGATTATGAGATGATTTACAAAAAAGGGCAAGAAAATAGTGTAGCAGATGCATTATCTCACCAATTTGAGGATGAAAGTACCTTGCTAGCAATTTCCCTTCCCATTCTAGAATGGACTGAAGAAGCTCGCAGGGAATGGTTTTCACATCCCGGGCTCTCCCAACTCATTTCTCAATTACACGCGGATCAAAATTCCACCAAGGGCTACGCGTGGCAGGATGAGATTCTTTGCTACAGGGAGCGAGTCGTAATATCACCAACATCCACCCTCAAAAGTCATATTTTGGCAGAATTGCACTCATCCCCCATTGCAAGACATTCAGGATTTCAGAAGACATATGCTCGCACCAGAAGATCATTTTTTTGGACATGCATGAAAAAGGACATCCTTACTTTTGTAGCAGAATGCGATGTCTGTCAACACCACAAAGGGGAGACTGTCAAAGCACCAGGCACATTACAACCGTTGCCCATCCCGGCATCAATATGGATGGAGGTTTCTATGGATTTCATTACAAGTCTTCCAAAGTCAGGAAAAAATTCAATCATCATGGTGGTTGTGGATAGACTTTCAAAGTATGTTCATTTCTGCGCCCTACCCCACCCGTTTACACCGACTTTGGTCGCTCAATCTTTCATCGACCAGATCTTCAAATTGAATGACATGCCCACTTCTATTGTGTCCGATCGTGACCCAATCTTCACTAGTAATTTTTGGCAGGAACTCTTCAGGCTATAAGGCACCCAACTAAAACTCACTACTTCCTATCATCCACAAACGGATGGTCAAACTGAAGCCATCAACAAATGTTTGGAAACCTACCTTAGGTGTTTCACTTTAGAAAAGCAACATCTTTGGGTACAGTGTTTACCTCTGGCTGAATGGTGGTATAACACCAACTATCATGCCACCACCAGAATGACTCCCTATGAAGCAATATATGGTCAACTCCCTCCTTTCCCTACTTCTTATATCAAGGGGTGCTCAAAGGTACAAGCTGTGGATCAACTCCTACAAAACCGTGAAACCATGCTTGCCCATCTTAGAGAGAATCTTCATCAAGCTCAAAATCGCATGAAGCAACAGGTAGACCAGCATTGCTCAGAGCGCCAATTTGAAGAAGGGGATAAGGTATTTTTGAGGCTACAACCATATAAGCAAACATCACTCAAAGACAAGGGTTGTCAGAAACTATCTCCAAAATTCTACGGACCATATCAGGTACTTCAGCGCATTGGAGAAGTAGCCTACAAGCTAGCTTTGCCGCCTACTGCAAAAATCCATCCAGTTTTCCATGTCTCATGCCTCAAGAAAGTGATTGGGAACAATTGCAGAATTCAAACCAGTCTACCTGAATTGAACGAGGAAGGGTCAATCTGGCTCCAACTTGAACAGGTCCTAGACACACGAGAAAGGCCATTGCGTGGCCGCGTGATTGGGGAAGCCCTTGTCAAGTTGAAAGACACCTCTCTGGAAGATGAAACTTGGGAAACAACCACTATTCTTCAGCAGTTTCCATAGCTTTAGCCTTGAGGACAAGGGTATTCTTAAGGGGGAGGGCATGTTAGGGTCCCACCTTAACCCCCTTATTTATGTAGTGGGATCGAGTCATAGTAAAGAGTCAATAAAGCCCATATTAATAATTGTTAGTGGTTAACCCGCAATTAATGACGGGACCACAGTTAGTTGAAAATGAGCCATGGTATTAGATAGATGGTATTAATAATTCCCATGGTATTGATCCATGTTTGCATGTATGAGTCATATATAAAGGATAGAGACTCCCTACGAGGAGCATCATGTCTTATTTTGTCATCGAGCTCTGCTCTATTGGAGGTTGCCCCCTCAAAGAGGCAAGTGAACGTTGCTTTCTGAATAATAAAATACTTTCTCCTTTTACTCGTTATTCTATGTTCTGGGTATATCGCTTTGCATATTTCGTATTCTAGTATCGACTTGCAGGTTAAAGAGCATAACAAGTGGTATCAGAGCACTTCCTAGGGTAGTTGGGATCTCCATTTCTTAGAAAAAAATAGTTTGGCTAGAGACGTGTTCCGGTGTCTTTAAACCACGGGATCTGTCGTTGAGCGCATAAACCTGCGGATTTGGGGAGGCATGCACGCAGGAAATACAAGAGTTGGTCACACTTGTTGGACTCCCTTGTAACCCCTCCGGGTACCCCTTTGAGTAGTAGCGCATTAGACAGAACTGCGTACGGACTGTCTTCCAAGTACCCTCTGGGTATATTGAAAGCCCCCTAGCTCCTCTGAAACCTTGCCATAGATAAATCGTCGGCTGTCTTGCTACTACAGTACACTCAGAACAACACCAGGAGAGATTACTCACCCGTATGATAGGGTAGTTGGGTTGTACGGCTAAGGGTACAGTTGATCCTCCTTAGTTAGAGCCCTGAAACATTGGGCCGAGTACTACTCTCAGACCCTTATGTATATTGCGATCTGTAGCACCTGACACTCCTCGAGACCATAGTTCCCTTTTCTATCTTGGGATCACGCATAATCTCCGCCAAATCAGATCTGGCAATAGGGTTTGTAGGAGCAATAGATGTCAGTCTCGCAGTTCCGAGTTAGCAGACCAGCTAATCTGATCTACTAGATCCACCAGATCCGCATCAGCACTCTGTTTCGTAGATCAGAGCTATCCGATCCACCATTCAGATCTCTCAGATCCACCAGATCTGAGTAGTTGTGTGGGGTTCCTATACCGGGGTATGCTTTTTGCAGGACTTTTGGCAGCATTAACATTTTGAGGATTCAGCTACTGCAGTATTCCTAAGGAAGGATAATGGAGTTTTAGAATCTAGCCCATCAGAATCAGGACGATGAGCTGAGCATAGTGGTACCATTCAATTCTTCGTGAAAAAAAAATTCGGCCAGTCCCAAATTTCAAGAACATCTGGTCTGTGCATGGTAGCAACTAGAGCTCAAGCTACGACCAATGAGAGGATGGATAAACTTGAACAATCCTTGCAATCCCTCCAACTTCAGCTTGATAGAATAAATAACATAATCTCTAAGTTCAAGGAGGAAGCCCATGAGGAGGTGTATATTGGCAATGGACAAAGTGAGGGTGAGTCTAGCCACTCTCCTCGCCTCTGGGGCACCCACCAACAATCCCGTCCGCGACCTCCCAAGTTGGATATGCATAAATTTGATGGTTCTCACATGGCAGCATAGATAGCACAAATGGAGTAGTATTTCCATCTGAATAACATCTTATATAATGAGACTCAGTTTATGGTGGGGAGCATGTACTTGGATAATGAAAGGTGGCAATGGTGGGAATGGCATCAACGTTGCAGTGGAAGTTTTGTGACTTGGACCGCCTTCAAAAAATCTCTTAGAGATCGCTTTGACCAGGAATCTTATTTTTTGGGTCGTCTTACTAAGCTCCGACAAACTGGCACAGTGGATGAATATGTTACAACCTTTGAAGCCTTGGCCTTCTACACTAGGGGTCTCTCAGATGTGTTATACATGGAATGTTTTACCAGCAGTCTTAAAGAGGCCATAAAAGCCCACGTCCTACTACACCACCCTCCCACATGGATGGAGGCTTGCAAGGTAGCTCATAATGTGGAACGTAAGTTAGCAGCCCAGTACATTTGCCCAAATTTCACCGCCAAGGGTCGCCCCCCATAGGCTCACAGCACGACTCAAACACTTAAGGTTCAAAAGGTGTCACCTACAGAAATGGCCGAAAGACGAAAGAAGGGATTATGTTACTACTGTGATGAAAAATACTCCCTAGGTCACAATTGCAAGGAGCCCAAATTTTTTCAAATTGATGCCACTGATTACAGCGCATCGGAGGAAGATCCACCACTTGAGGAACCTGAGGTGGTAGAAGAGGACAACCAAAAGGACAATGTCCCTGACGAACCAGTTATTTCACTGCATGCTTTGGCAGGGATTTCTTCACCTCAAACTCTCAAAATCAGAGGTTTTATTAAACATCACCCAATAGTAGTCTTGATTGATAGTGGAAGTACACATAAGTTCATCCATCAAAAAGTCGCAAAAGCAGTACATTGTTTTGTACGAGCGGTTTCTAACTTCCAAGTCCAAATTGCAGATGGGGCCATAATGAAATGTGAAGGCCGCTGTGAAAATGTCAAAATTCAAATGGGGGATTATCAATTGAAGACCCACATGTTTGCAATACACATGGGAGGGTGTGACATTGTCCTCGGTGCTGAATGGCTTCGCACTCTTGGGCTAATCACAATGGATTTCCAGGAGTTATATATGAGTTTTAAGAAGAACAACTCCACACATACCCTCTATGGACTCCAGGCGGGAGCTCCCTCTATCATCAGTTCGCATAGGATGGAAAAATTGCTAAAAAAAGGGCCATCATGGAGTTATAGCTCAATTTAATGCCATCCAGGCAGTCGAAACTAAGTCTCTGCCGATTCATCCTGAGATGCAACAAATTTTAAATAACCATCTGCTGGTCTTTGACAAGCCTAATGAGCTTCCACCCTCGAGAGGGGAACATGATCATAGCATCACCTTGGTTCCTAGGGACCAACCCCCAAATGTGCGCCCATATAGATATCTGTTCACCCAAAAGAATGAAATAGAAAAAATAATCAAGGAACTTTTGGAAGCAGGTGTCATTCGTCCCAATATTAGTCCTTATTCGTCACCAGTGGTCATGGTACTCAAGAAAGATGGGGAATGGTGGATGTGTCTAGACTTTAGGGTCCTCAATAAGTTGCCAATCAAAGATAAATTTCCCAACCCGGTGGTTGATGATTTTCTAGATGAACTCAATGGGGCTCAATTCTTCACTAAGCTGGATCTTTGTTCAGGCTACGACCAAATTCACATGAGGGAAGTCGACATTCCAAAGACTGCTTTCCGAACTCATGAAGGTCATTATGAGTTCCTGGTCATGCCATTCGATCTTTGTAATGCCCCATCTACTTTTCAGAGCCTTATGAACCATCTTCTCAAACCATATCTCAGGAAATTAGTCCTTGTCTTCTTCAATGACATCCTCATCTATAGTTGCACTTGGGCCACACATCTTCAGCATGTAGATCTACTCTTGCAACTGCTCCGCAAGCATAAATTATTTGTTAAGATGTCCAAGTGTTCGTTTGGCATGGAAGAAGTTGAGTATTTGGGCCACATTGTTGGGCGTACAGGTGTCAAGGTGGACCCCAAAAGGATCCAGGCAATGCAGGATTGGCCTCAACCTAAGACCTTGAAGAGCCTGAGAGGATTTTTGGGTCTCACAGGCTATTATCACAAATTTGTCCGCAATTATGGTCGCATAGCGAAGCCCCTCACTCAACTCCTGAAGAAAAATTCATTCTTCTGGAATGAGGATGCACAGTAGGCATTTACATCTCTCAAAAATGCCATGTGTTCCACTCCAGTCTTAGCACTACCTGATTTCACAAAATATTTTGTCATTGAATGTGATGCTTCAGGTACAGGTATTGGGGCATTCTTAATGCAGGAAGGTCGACCTTTGGCCTTCACAAGCCAACAACTAAGTGGGAAGAATCTGGGCCAATCTACCTATGAGAAGGAAATGATGGCCATCTTACATGCAATAAAGACCTGGCGACCTTACTTACTGGGGCGCCATTTCCAAATCCATACAGACCATCACAGTCTTAATATTTTTTGGAGCAAAGCCTATCCTCCCCACAACAAAATAAATGGCTCGCCAAAATGTTGGGATATGATTATGAGATGATTTACAAAAAAGGGCAAGAAAATAGTGTAGCAGATGCATTATCTCGCCAATTTGAGGATGAAAGTACCTTGGTAGCAATTTCCATTCCCATTCTAGAATGGATTGAAGAAGCTCGCAGGGAATGGTTTTCACATCCCGGGCTCTCCTAACTCATTTCTCAATTGCAGGCGGATCCAAATTCCACCAAGGGCTACGTGTGGTACGATGAGATTCTTCGCTACAAGGAGCGAGTCGTAATATCACCAACATCCACCCTCAAAAGTCGTATTTTGGCAGAATTGCACTCATCCCTCATTGCAGGACATTCAGGCTTTCAGAAGATGTATGCTCACACCAGAAGATCATTTTTTTGGACAGGCATGAAAAAGGACATCCTTACTTTTGTAGCAGAATGCGATGTCTGTCAACGCCACAAAGGGGAGACCGTCAAAGCACCAGGCACATTACAACCGTTGCCCATCCCGACGTCAATATGGATGGAGGTTTCTATGGATTTCATTACAGGTCTTCCAAAGTCAGGAAACAAGTCAGTCATCATGGTGGTTGTGGATAGACTTTCGAAGTATGCTCATTTCTGCGCCCTACCCCACCCGTTTACACCGACTTTGGTCGCTCAATATTTCATGGATCAGATCTTCAAATTGCATGGCATGCCAACTTCTATTGTGTCTGATCGTGATCCAATCTTCACTAGTAATTTTTGGCAGGAACTCTTCAGGCTACAAGGCAACCAACTAAAACTAAGTGCTTCCTATCATCCACAAACGGATGGTCAAACTGAAGCCGTCAACAAATGTTTGGAAACCTACCTTAGGTGTTTCACTTCAGAAAAGCAAAATCTTTGGGTACAATGGTTACCTCTGGCTGAAAGGTGGTATAACACCAACTATCATGCCACCACCAGAATGACTCCCTATGAAGCAGTATATGGTCAACTCCCTCCTTCCCCTACTTCTTATATCAAGGGGTCCTCAAAGGTACAAGCAGTGGATCAACTCCTACAAAACCGTGCAACCATGCTCGCCCATCTTAGAGAGAATATTCATCAAGTTCAAAATCGTATGAAGCAACAGGTAGACCATCATCACTCAGAGCGCCAATTTGAAGAAGGGGATCGGGTATTTTTGAGGCTGCAACCATATAAGCAAACATCACTCAAAGACAAGGGTTGTCAAAAACTATCTCCAAAATTCTACGGACCATATCAAGTACTTCAGCGCATTGGAGAAGTAGCCTACAAGCTAGCTTTGCCGCCTAGTTCAAAAATCGATCTAGTTTTCCATGTCTCATGCCTCAAGGAAGTGATTGGGAACAATTGCAGAATTCAAACCAGTCTACCTAAATTTAACGAGGAAGGGTTAATCTGGCTCCAACCTGAACAGGTCCTAGACACACGAGAAAGGCCCCTGCGTGGCCGCATGATTGGGGAAGTCCTTGTCAAGTGGAAAGACACCTCTCTGGAAGATGCAACCTGGGAACTAGCCACTATTCTTCAGCAATTTCCACAGCTTCAACCTTGAGGACAAGGGTATTCTTAAAGGGGAGGGCATGTTAGGGTCCCACCCTAATCCCCTTATTTATGTAGTGGGATCGATTCAAAGTAAAGAGTCAATAAAGCCCATATTAATAATTGTAAGTGGTTAACCTGCAATTAATGACGGGACCAAAGTTAGTTTCAAATGGGCCATGGTATTAGATAGATGGTATTTATAAAACCCATGGTATTGATCCATGGTATTGCATGTATGGGTCATATATAAAGGATAGAGACTTCCTGCGAGGAGCATCATGTCTTATTTTGTCATCAAGCTCTGCTCTATTGGAGGTTGCCCCCTCAAAGAGGCAAGTGAACATTGCTTTCTAAATAATAAAATACTTGCTCTTTTTACTCGTTATTCTATGTTCTGGGTATATTTCTTCCCATATTTGATATTCTGGTATCGTCTTGCAGGTTAAAGAGCATAACACATGTCGTGTTTCATAGAATTCTCTACATCGAAATGAGATGTTCCCGTAATAGAGATTTTGGGCCCAAACATAGTTTGTAGACATCAAATAAATCTCTCAAGGAAAACCCTTGTTGAATTCCATCCCCACACAAATGTGAGCATAAGTAGCAATTTTTTGTTTGTTTGTTTTTAATAGGACAACTATGATAGAATTTTCCCACCACGTTCACAAAGGAGGAAAGCTATGTGTGACTCCAAAAATCCAAGGGAAGGTTTGATAGTCTTATCCAAACTAGGGTTGCAGAAATTTATTTCACAACTCGATCGAAAGTGTAACACCATTACTGTATGGAGAGGCTAGTGTTGAGCTTCACATGTAGCCTTCCTGTCTCCAATAATTTAGAGAACCACAGTGAACAAGCCTCGTAACATAGGGTAAATATTAAGCTTGTCCATCAAAAGTGGCTTCCATGTCTTAGTGATCGATTTGAGATCATACACAGCAAAAGTTGAGGAAATATGAACAGATAGATTTTATTCATATATGGATGCGAACATTACAAAAGGGAATCTTTTTCCTCAGATATATTGAAAAGGGAATCTTTTCCTCATATAGATTGTTGCAAAATTTAGTAGATATAAGTTAGCCAGAGCATAACAAATCTACAGGCTTCCCGGAATGCCAGCAGGCTGAGTCTAAAAGATCAAAACAAACATTACAGACTAAAATATTGATCCGGCCACTTTAGGTTCATGCCAGCGTCAAGCACTGATGTGCAGGCTTCTTGAATCACCTAAGGAATTTGAACTCGTCTCGTGTTACAAGCAGATCAGACAGAATGTCCGCATATGCAGAGCAGGAGTGAAATTCGACTCAGACTTCTCGACCCTAAGACTCTCAATTTTCGAATGCTTTACCTTCTTACAACTCTACCATTTATAATATCTTAGCAAGTTAACCGGTCAGAATTTTTATCGGAAACCTGCAGCAGGAGGAATCTCCTTTTGGTACGAATATCACGGAGGAAATCATATCCAAAGGATTAATAGTAAGGAGCAAAGAAAAGATTCGAGAAAGTGGATACTACCACCTGTTATCTCATCCCTTAAAGGAAGTGCCATATGGGGACCGAATCTGACACTATAAAAAGAAAAAACAAGATTATATGATTAATAGACAACACGACTGGAATCTAGGACATCGGCTCATAATAATTACAAAGTGGATATTTTAAAGAAAACCCACGGAATCTAAAATTGTACAGTGGTTCATAATAATTATAGAGTGGATATTTTGAACAAAACCCACGAAAACTAAAAGTTTACATGATATCTAATGAGTGATCATATACATCAATCACTATTATATTGCCACTCTTCTGCACCAGCATATGCCCTGTCAGCTTCATCCATCTCTAATAATTGTTCTATGTCAGGAGCAAATATATCATTTGGCAAGGCATCATCAAGCCATGGAGGTGCTACTTCTAGAAAACAACAATAAAATGGGTAATGGAATACATTTGCTAGTGTCATCCTGGGATATGTAGAAATTTCTCCATGGAAGTTGACCTTCAAACTAAATGATAGTTCATCTTTCTTTTTATCCTGTAAGACTACTTCTGTTTCAGTATGAAGAAATTCAAACTCTATAGTGTAGTCGTATTGAGCAGAAATATGGATTTCCCAAATTAGAGTGTTAATGGTTTCCCATAAATTAAAATTACAAATATGCTCACTCTTAGGCATATATTTAAACATGAACAACCTAAACCAGGGACTCCACCAGTTATTAGCACTATCTAACTGTGTCACATATGCAATGACTCTTACATAACCATGTATCCTGGCGCTCTGATGGACAGAGAAATAATCTTGCCATGTCCAATCAGTATGTTGGACAAAGCTGAAATAGACAGGAACTAGTCCTCTAGATAGTGAATAATAGACACGCCAAGGCCTATCTCTATAAGGTAACTCACTATTATAGGCTATCATGCTAGACTCTGAATCAAACCACATTTGTAAAATAATTTGGATTACTTCTACTCGTAATGACTTGACTCTTTAAACAAAACAATCCCAATAGAATTCGTATTTACACTGACTACAGACCAAGATTGAACAAGTTTTGGACTGACAGACACTGGACTGGACTGAATTTTTACTAGAAGAACTTTCTCCTTTATACAGGGGTCTGAACATCTTAATGTCTTTGATTTCTGGAGCTCCTTCTCTTGTCAACATGTCTGCTAAATAATTTTTTGCACCTGATTTATAGACAATACGAAATCAAAACTTTCTAGCCAGAGAGCCCATCTTAGAATCTTGGTATTTCCTTGTTCTAACATTTTTTTGTTGGAAAAAATACCTTTCGTGTGCTTTAGGAACATACCCTTCTTTATAAGGTAACGCTACAAAATATTTCTCTCTTGTCCAGAAAGCACCTGGCCTACTTGCTATGCAATCTTTGTGTAGCTTATCTGAGATCGCTTGCAATGCCTTTTGTCCATGTATTTCTGCATGCTTGACAATTTTTTGAATTTTTGTAAGATTCTGCATAGTGTCCTGTAAATTATCTTCTTCAGTGGGCTTGACCTTAAGCTGGTACTCATTCTTTGAAGGAATCATAACAGGTCCCTCATTAGTAGTAAATGTGACGGAGTCTTTGCCAAAGGTAACTGGGAGGAATCTTTTCAAAAAATCTTGTCCTTACAAGACATTTGAGCCTGTATCAAAATGGTACAATGTAACATAAGTTTGTACATGATTCAAATAGACTGGAAAATTAGGAGATATATAGTTAATCTCCATTAATTCTTTATTTACAGCTCTGAAGGACAGTTTAGTAGGCTGCCAGTAATAAGAAGGAATTTCACCAAACTTACAACAACTACACATAGCTCTAGAATCAATCTGTGCCTCTAAAGTGTATTCCTTTATGTTTGGCAATTTTATTTTCAGAGGAATTACCACTTTATCTCCTATTCCCATGATGTTTACCAAATCTACTTCCGTAGATTTCATGGGCATTTCTTCTAGATTATCCTTCATCAGAATTCTTGCCAATTTGGAATTAGCATCATCATATTCAGAAATAAGATTTTGAAGTTTAGCTGATAATTGCAGCATTTCTAATCTCATTAAATTAATAGATGATTCCAAACTGCTAATTTTTTTCTTGAGAGTATTGATTTCATCCATACCTGTATCTTGGGAAGCTTTTGTAAAACTCAATGGTTTGAACATTGAATCAAACTCTCTTGCAATGAAATTCTCATCATCAATGACCTTTTTGGAAGGTAATTTTTTTTCTAAGCTTTCCAGCTTTTCTTTCACTCTTCTTCTGACTGTTAACTGGGATGGTGCAAGCTGGGCTAGCTGTGTCTTAATGTCATCAATATGATTCTGCAAATTATCTATTTTATTGAAGGAAAACATTTTAATGTCAGCAATAAAAGTTTCATCAGAGTCAGAGGAATCAAATGCCAACCTTATTTTGTTGATATTAGGTAAATCATCAATATCTGAGGTAGAAGAATCACTGGAAATTTCAAAATACTCTCCATCTTAGTGGGATATGATATCCCAATTCTCTAGATTATGGACTGTAGTGAAGACATCCATAATTTTCATCTGTTTCTTGTTCTTTTTCTCTTTGCATGTATTTGCATAATGGCCTTCTTTCCCACATATAAAACAGGTTACTCTTTTAGAAGGCTTTGCTCTTTTCCTTAATACTATCCTCTTCTTTTTTCGGAACTTAGAAGGATAATATTTTTTCCTGGGAGTGTACTTATCTGTCTTGCATGAGCATGAAACTTTTGGCACTTTCCTTTTAGATTTGCTACTACATCCAAAATCATAAGTTTCTACAAAATTATTACACAACTTTGTACTGAAATGCATCTGTTGTTTAAAATTCTGTTTAGCTTTTTCTGATGCACATTCTCTTTGCACAATAGAAACTATCATTTGATGTACTGCAGCAAATGAAGAATTTTCAATTTGTACTTTGTTGGTCTCAATATACTAGTTAATCAAATCTGGAATTTTCCCCAGCATTGAAGCTATGTAATACCTTAAATAAGCAACATTGTGAGGATCTGCTGCTTGATAAAGGAGTTTTTGCATAACACAATAATAATCATGCAGATAATCTATGTTACACAATCTTTGAGATAAAAGGAGTTGGCCATGATGTGCTGAATTCTCTGGCACAACCCCTACGAATTCATGTTTTAATGCATCAAAAATAGCTCTCATGGGATCTGTTGGGTGTTCAATGATATTGTTCATTTCCTCTTCAGACAACTTCTCCCACCATTGTTTTAAAATACCAGTAAAAGACCAAACAATTTGTGTGACTATATCAGACCATGGTGCTTTAGTTTCAGCTTTTCGCTGTAGTGCCCAAGCATGGACATTATGCAAGACTGTTATAACTTCTTCACTTTCCATGCAATCAATATTTACTAAAAGTGTATTACCAAATCCTTTAGCTAATGGATTTTCAAATTTGGCAGGGACACTTTCCAAATTGTCTTTAAATCTAGAAAAAGGACTATCAGCTGATGCTTCATGTGCAAAAGTATCACAGTCACCCTTATTTCCTTTATGTGGGAATGTAAATGTATCACCTCTATCCCTTTCAGAACTAGTATCTCCTTGAGTGGGTTCTCCACGAGTTCTGGTAGTATCAGAGGTAACACGAGACATGGCCAAAATTTGTGGAGCACATGGTTGGCCATTTTCCATAAAGATTTTAAGGCTGACATAACCCTTTGGTAATCTCAATCTTTCAACAGTAGGAAAAGTGGTTAGCCTATTTCTCATTAAATGTGTTTTCTTTCTAGCTAACATTATTCCTTTTCGTACTTTTTCAATCTTAGCAGTATCTATATTATCAATGCTTTTGAATAAAATACTTCTAAGACCATCTTTTGGTTCCTCTGTACTAGAGGAAAACTTTAATCTTGAACTTGAAAGATCTACTTCTATATAATGAGGTGGATAAGTAGGCTATGGCAATGCATCTCTCAAGTGTTCAAGGGACCTAGAATTATTCCCATGTTGGAATTGACATCATTCAATTTTTGTTTGTGCTCATTCTGTATTCCCAAACATTCATTATAACCAATGTGCAGTTTCTTTATATGTTTTTTAATTTCTAGCACATCTTTGGCTATATCATCTATATTCTACAACATACAAACAATCTGATAGTTTGTATAATTATGCATTTTCTCTATTTCAGTTTGATCTATATCTGACATGTTTTTCATCTATATCCATTGAAAGTCTGACTTCAAAGTACCATTCTTGAAAGTTCTTCTAGAGTTTGTAGGCTCTAGATATCTTTCATTAATCTTTGCCATTGGATCCTGTTGGGCTCTGGGAAGACTAAAGCTTTTTATATCAGGCAATACTGGTTCAAGCTTCTGATCTTCGAGTTGGAAACTAGAAGATGGACCGGATACACAAAATTGGCAATCATCATATTTGTGAGTCAAAGGTTTCTTTTGATTCGTTTTGGGAGAAGAATATATGGACGGTACTGGTAAAGGAGCAGGAGAACGCATAACTGGAGGAGGTATTACTGCTTTTGTACTGTCTCGGCTCTCTAGAAATGGAGACCTATCCATGATAGTCATGGATCTGACAAGACAAGGGTTTGTGAATTTGAGACCAGAAGAACCATCAGAATGTTTGACAATAGATAATTTCTTAGGTTCTTTTGACATTTGCAGTTGAGGATATCTTTGAGATAATGGAATGTAAGTGCTATTCCATTCATTGGGCAGAGTGCATTCTAAAAATCCTATCTGCAAGGGGGCAGTATTACTAGGACCAACTATTACTCCTTCCCTCAAAGCTCTTGAGCACAGTTTCGGATTGAGTGGAGGCATTGTGCTTGAAACAAATCGAAGAAAAATAGAAGAATGAAGCTGAGCGATCAAAGTTTGTGGAGCGACATTGAAACTATTGAACTGAATATAGGAATTCATAAACTCATTTATATATGGATCACTCAAAGAAATTTGATATCTAGGGATTACATAAAACCAAACGGGACCATCGTTAAGAGGGCTATGAAAACCTCCCAACAAAGCATCATTAAAATCGTTCAGTCTAGTATCCAGAACACAAGTTAGGAAAGAAGTATTTAATCCAGGTCTAACAAGTGGATTAATCCCAAACTGAATCATGCCTATATGAATATATTTGAACCCATGTTCCAAACCCCATTCAATATATTCTTTTTTAATCAAAGGAATCTAGTAGAATTTCTGATCAGTGGAAATAGGTATATTCACGGAAGTAAAGCGAAATAACTGAGCTGCTCTAAACTGAAAAGCATGAATCTTATATAACTTGTCTACTTCTACCTCTGGCAATGTTCGATTTGGCTTCAACTCGAATTCTTGAACTAACACTTTTTCATCATATAATTTTTCTTAAGAAGATTTGTTCAAATACTTATTCAGAAAAGACCATCTCTTTTGCTTAGCAATTTTCTTATCCTCAGGTGTTTGAAGAACAAATTCATTTAAATAACCAGCCATTGAGATTAAATATAAGTATGCACCCAAACAGAGGAGATAAAAACTTTGCGCTCCAGGAAAGCAAACACGGCAGTCCGTTGCCTCAAAACTCTCTCTACCAAAGCCTTATAGCCGATTTTAACTCGTAAATGAAGGTAAGGACAAATATAACTCAATGGGAGAACCAGATAGTTATGAAAATTGCTTGGACAAAGAACCAAGACGGCTCTGATACCATTTCATACACATCAAAAGTTGAGGAAATATTAATAGATAGATTTTATTCATATATGGATGCGAACATTACAAAAGGGAATCTTTTTCCTCAGATAGACTGCTACAACATTTAGTAGATATAAGTTAGCCAGAGCATAACAAACCCATAAAACCTACAAACCAAACCATTCCTAAAAAAATACTTTTCACAATCTAAAGCTTCCTCATTCACAAGAATGTAAAGGGAAAAATTAGCTTGCACCACTCGAGGACCATAACCAAACTTCAGCGTGTAATTGTACGAAACTGAAGAAGGGATAGCTTTATTGCAAGCCATATGTGCAAAATGAAAATATGTCTTTTCCAAATCACGAGGATTCACCATTGAACTATGTGCATAAAATCCATGCAACTAGAGCAAAGATTGGGCGTCTAAGGTTTTGGGTGGAACCCTACATGCCATAAGGGATTCGAAAGCTCTTTCCATTTCAAAAGATTTATGAATATTATTATAGCCAATATGTTCCCTTCCCTAATTAAATTCATTTCTTTAATAGATGATAATCATGAATTTTTTTTTTTTTAGTAAGGGTGATAAGATTCAAAAATAGTTATTTTCTGTTGTTCGTGTGATTTTATATTATATAAAATATATATCAATAAATATAGAGCTGCGTTGCTTTGACTTATGATTGATTTTCAAAATTTAAAATAGATTATATATAACCTATTATAGATTATATATCCCCGTTTCCAATACATAAACATATACGATTCTTATCCAAAACCCTGTAAAAACGTTTTTGTGTCATTTCAAAATATCAGAAACTTCAGATTTGGAATTTGATATGTTTCCAAGGGGTTTAAATTTTTTTGGAACCGTTTCTAGATTTCCCAAAACAAAGCCACGCAAATCGTGATCGGAATCCACCCTTAAATGTTTGAAAGCATGAAAATTTGTATAGCCATAAAAAATAATAAAAATGAAGAAATGAGATTTGCAAATAAACTCACTATAAACACAACATCACAATGTATCTTCCAAATCTTTAGAACAAAGACACTCCATATATGTATAAAGGATTCTTACTAAGAAAAAGATAGATGTTCAAAAATGAAAATAAAAGCGTTTGATGAATGTCTTCATAAAGAGATTTATTTAAGCGATTAATTATTAATTTGGTTCAGGTTTTGTTAATTGTCATTGATTTTTCTCTTGATTTCATCAATCCCTACAATATACCAAATCTTCTCTAGCCAAGTTTTCTTTCATATAGTAAAGAGACCAAGGTGACGTTTGTTCGGTTGTGTTATATTCTTTCCACGACTAACCCACATAGTTAACCAGGGGTTAGAAGGGGGTCAGAGCCTCTCGTTCGTTGCACCGATTGCGTAGCGGGGGGGTGGGGGGGTCACAGGGGTTTGAGGGTTGCAGGTAACCCCACTCTATGGGGTAGACCTACATATGGTTTTGTGCATGTTTTTCACACATGGTTTTGGACGTGATGGTTTTAGGTGGATGGTTTTGGATGCGATCGTTTTTGGTCCATGGTATTGAATGCTTTGGCATGTATAAATATGTATTGTAACATTGAAAGGAACATAATTAAAAATCAAGGTGGTAGTCTGAGTTTTGGGATCGAGGGGAAAATCTCTGTGTATATGTGTTTTGTGTTATTCTCTCGCATTTTTTATTTTCTGTGTTTGAGAATTCGTATGCAGGTAATTTATGTACAAGGTTAAAACCTACAACGTTGAGAAGAATGAAATTCTCAAATAGTTCTTTATGGAATATATTTCTATGATGAAAGCACCAAGTTTCAATATGAGAGATGGTATCCACATCCTTTGCAAGAAAAACCCTATGCAAAACTTCTAAAATATGATCCCTTAACAAATAAGACTATTTTTACTCGATAATTCTCGATTTTCAAGTGGAATTGTGCTTTTATTATAATAAGATTACATGCTTATATGTGATACATGAAAGAGAGGTGATAGCATATGTACTGTGTGTTGGAAATAATACTAAGAGGGGGCGTGAATCAGTATTATCACATCAATAAAACTTTTTAATTTCCATATTCAGATTCATATATGCTACTTCCACAACTTCTTATTATTCAGTTAGTTGATCCTTAATGAGTGCATTAGAACATTATCAACCATATTAACAATAAATAGGTGCAGTAAAATAGAACATAAGTATGGGGGATTATGCAGTGCATTATATTAGATATCATTTTGGGATTCAACTGTGTTAAGTAAGTCATTCATGTATGACCATTTCCATGAGAGGTAGTCGTAATTGACTAATTTCTCATGATTTATGAATAGTTCAATTAGCACTCATTGCATCGGGTGATGCTCACAGGGGTGAAGAAGTGGGATTGAAACTAGTGAAAAGTGGAGAACGAATCACATAGCATCAATCATCACTTCCGGGGCTTGAGGCTTTATATTAATATTACATTGTAAAAAGAGTAAAGGGATCTCTACTTGGATGGTTCATGAGGCACAATACTTGCTAAGGTTTTGCATATGGGGTAGCAAGCTAAGTGGGCTTGATTGTGGGGAAAAACTCCACAGTTAAGCGCGCTTGAGCCAGAGGAGTTCTAGGATGGGTGACCTCCTGGGAAGTCCTGGTTACCGGGTGCAAGCCC
>APFE031306300.1:10598-24418 GCA_000404065.3 Pinus taeda
AATCCATCTTAGATTATGTTCCTTTTTGTGCAAGTGACACTTGTTGCACTTGGTCTCATAATTTTGATATATCATGCTACATTTCTTCCTCTTCTTCATGAGTCATGCTAGAGCTTTCAGGTCGCCTACTAGGTGTTTCAATTTTCTTTATTCGGGGAATCAATTACTGATAATAATGCTTCATTATGCCCTTTGAATTCCTTCAAAATAATTTTTCAAACCAAGCTTAACAAACATTTAAAAAAATATACACACCTTTTTTTCACTTTGTAGGAGCTTGAAATTGCCTCTGATGTATCTCTATAATTTCAGACCATCCAGTTCTAAAATTGCGACTTGTGGTAGCCCTCTGTGTCCTCTTTCCAATGCCACCAGTCTGACTCCAATTGAATTCTCCAATGAAGAGTTATACCAAATCTCCCACAGTGACCTGACTATAGACTAATTCAGTAGAGCAAACTTGTACGACGTGCCACGTGTCCCTGTTTAGACCTTTGTCTCTGAAAAATATATACAAGAAACTACAGTGTGTCCTCTTTCTATACCTTCTTACAAAATTTCAATCTGATGCTGAGAGAGAAAGTTATGACGATTTTCCCCAGGTCACCTGTTTTGAATGTAATTTAGGATTCTGCAAAAGGACCAACTTCCTCAGTTCATATCTCCAAAAATATAGCGCGAAAAGCTCTGAAATTTGGACCCAAGATTTAGTGCGATGGCTTCTCAAATGAGTTCTTTTTTCGACTTCTGGAACGTCGTAGAAAAAACGTTATAGCGAGAATGCCACGATGACCTGTTTGGAGCAGCGAAACCTTAGAATCCAAAGCTCTGATACCTAATGTTATGAAACCAGCTCAAGAAAAGATAAATCAATACCTTAGAATTCAGCCTCTTCGAGGGGGAAACCTCCTTTACATTACATAAATGAACAATTCTTGGATGATTCAAATGAAAAGACCTCCTCTCTATATATAGGAGTCTAAGGGGTAATAACATAATCAAAGCCTACATAAAAATAATAATGTAAGGGCACAATAATAACAATAGTGGGCTTCTATGGGGCACAATAGTAAT
Organism: Pinus taeda; assembly: GCA_000404065.3. Taxonomy (NCBI): domain Eukaryota; kingdom Viridiplantae; phylum Streptophyta; class Pinopsida; order Pinales; family Pinaceae; genus Pinus; species Pinus taeda. The sequence goes on from APFE031306300.1 coordinate 11,673, forward strand.
AATATGGGCACTACATGGATACATCAATATAATAAGTGGGTTGTACTAATAACAATAGGGGGTTACACTAGTAGTATAGGGGCCTAACATTTTACCTCCTTGGAAACATTTCATGGCTCATGGTTTCGCTCCCTATTTTTTCTAAAATCATGGTTCCACGTGCATTCTGGAAAAGACCGAAAAATGTAGACCTATGATGAGAAAACAAACAGTACCATTGCGTTCATGGTGACGAGAGGTGTAAAAACCATATAAAATTTGTCAAAATATGACAAAGTGAAAATTTTTCCCTCCTGCAAAATTCATGGTTCCTGCATTAAAATATTAATTAACTGCCTTCTACCTCGAAATCCATGCCTGCAATCTCTCTCCTCCTCGAACTATGTATAGAGATGAAAACAATTGTTTTAATAGGAAAACCTTGGGCAAATTCGCCAAGGTAAGTAGTTGGCGTACTGGCTAAAAGCGGCTTATGGTTAAGGAGAAGTCAAGGGATCAAATCCCGCCTTCTCCGCATATAAAACCTTTTAAACCATGAATGTGTTTAAAATAGAGGTCGGGTCCACTTTGGGTGGCCTACCCCTTAAACCCTGCACTTAACACATATACCAGCATATATATTTATACATATATCGGCATGCATTAATCACAATCGGCGGTTAGTAGGGATCAGCACCAATTAAATCGATGCAATATCAGGGGTTCTACCAATATCATTATCTGTGATGCATCAAAATCAGTGATTAGCGTGGCGTTGTTATCGGTGCTTTTATCAGGGTTTCGTTGATATACATATCGACGATATTAAATGTGGTTGGACCGTTGGGGTTTAGGCCGAGTCCACTGCCAATGGCCGAGTATGCAGGATATATGGAGGAGGGTTCGGCGGAGGTTATTTTCGTTGATCCCAATCCCTTATCATTGTTGCCATTTGCAATAAGGCTAGCGGGGGTTATGGCCTGTCGACCTTAAATATATATACGATGGTTTTAAAGGGTTCAGTGGGGGTTATTGCCACCAATCCCGAAACCATATATGATGCAATTTTTGCAATTTAAAAGGGTTTATTGCTTTATATAGTTATATTAATAACTATATATTAAAATGAATAACCATTTTCCATAATTTTGTCTCTTATGTAGGTTTAAGACACAAATGAAAGAACGCCAAGTGTCAATGGCTGATGGGCTTCCATGTGGGTCCCACTTGCATACTGGGATGCCATGTGGCATACTATGGGCCCCACTTTCTCCTGTCATGTCAAACTTTGAAGAGCTTTATCTTTCGCATACGAGCTCAGTTTGACGAACCGTTCACACCACCATGATCGGGACAACAAGGTCTTTGATCTGGTCCTGGTTTGGGCATAATTCAAACAGTTTGATTTTTGAGCCATCTTTGTCATGTGTGTCTCTCTGGAGCCACCTAGATCAATCCTCCCCACTGAGGAGGTTTTGGTCCTCCAAAAGCATGAAAAATAATCTGCATCTTTATCTGTGCCCTCTCTGCATCAAAAGTGTCCTAAAAAGGTCTCGCTTCCATCTCCTTCACCTTTTTTCTTTGGAGCCTTAAGTGATGAACTGACACCTACTACTTCTACAACCTGTAGTACATTGTTTGAAAATTACATGCTTTGAATGACAAGAACAACCAAAGACCCAAACATCCCATACTTACCACGAGTTTATAACACATACTTGGTGGTCAAGTTTACAACAAGATGGACGTTAATACCCTAGCTATGACAGCAAGGCCAACCTTTCATGGTTACTTCAAAAAGTGATGGAAAACACATCATCACTACAACACATGATTTACATACATAAGGCCAGAAACTATTGTTTTAACAAGTGATGGAAACATAACATCACTTTCAGAGCTTTAACATGGAACTCAAAATATGACTCAAAACATGACCAAATATCATTCTTGCTGACCAAGTGATGGAAAACACATCATCACTTTTACACTTTAAAATGAAACAAATGATTTACAAAAGAATGACCATGAAATGACATCATGTCAAAAAAAACCATTTTTCACTTATCAATGTGAATGGGTCACCTCCTTGAGGTGGGTTTGCTTGTTGAACAACTGCTCTTCCTGGTTCACACACTGACGCTTTGTCTTTAAGGCGCTGCTTTGTATGGAGATTCCAACAAATGGCTCTGTAATGGCCATTTCTATCGCAATGACGGAAGTAGGCTTTCTTCCTCCATATCTACTTAACCTATATCTTTTCATCCTGTTGAGAGGGTCTTTCATGCCTCATGAGTGTTGCCATTATTTTCCAACACTTGGAAAAGGTATGGTTAGGTAAACCACAAAAAGTACATGTTTTCTGATGCCTTAGTCTTTGTTCATTATTAACAACATGATCCTAATCAAAATGAACATTCGAAGATCAAAAGTGATTATACCTTCCTTTGCTATCTTTGATGTTGGTATGGCGATGAGAGCTTGCCTCAGCTCTCTCCCTACAATGGGAACTGCCATGGGATGATGGGGATGTTCTCCCATCATTCTCTTTCCTCGACGATGTCTCAGATGACTCTGACACATTTGAGCACTCTCCTTTAGTGTATATCGAGCCTGCAAATCGATTTTCATGGACCACCTCCAAAGGTTGGGCTATACCTTAGTTATCAACACCAAGTTCTTCTTTCTCCTCATGCATCGTCTTTGTAAGGAGCCTCATGTTTGTCCCTGTAGTTGGGATCTCCAAATCTCCAACAAACATCATACTATGAGAAGGTGAAACTGAAAGGAAATCAACATATTCTACCTTCCCTTTCGATTTGGAAAGAACTGATGAGGGTTGCTCATCATCAGTTGTTGGTGGTTTGCTAACTGTCTCAGTGCCTTGCCCAACTTCTTTCTTGACATACCCAAGTCTTGCCTGACGAGGTAATTCCTCTACTTTGATGGGATTAACAATGCCTTGGCTATTAACGCCCAAGCCTTTGCCTTCATATCCCATTCTCTTTAACAGTTTGGAGCCAATTCCTGTGGTATAATTTTCAAACACAGTGAAATCATCATCAGGAAACATACATGAAGATGTAGAACTACTTTTTACCTCACATGGGTTACGCTGCAGCTTTTCCAAGGTCTCGTCCTTTGCTTGCAGTTGTCGTAGCAAACTTTGTTTCTCCTCCTTCTCTTCATGTAGATGCATCTTCGATTCATCATTCTCTATTTGAAGATTATGTTTGTTTTGCTCCATTTCTTTCATGGCCTCTTCTGTGGCTTTCAACTGAAGTTGTAACCACACCTTTTCCTCTGTCTCTTTCTGTAGAGTTTCATATATGATCTCAACTATCTTGGAAATGTTGATCATGGTCTTGTACATTTCTCTTTCATCCTCTATCATTTTTCACGCTGCAATTCATATCAACACAAACACTGCTCTCATACCACTTGATCTAGGTCCGGGTGTGAAGAAGGACCCTCCCAAGACCTTTTACTTTTGTGATGTGTTAAATTGCATTTTAAAGAACATGAATGAATACATCTCCATGTTTTAAAGAATAGGAACATAACGATCATCAACACATGAAAACATAAGCATTGATAACGAAGTTCATCTAAGAGGGACTACGTCTCCAGGCCCCGGTGTCAAGATGGTGTAGGCTGCTGCATTAAGTGTTGTCAATAAAGGTGATGTACATAGAGATGATGTCTCGATCATACAAGGAAACATTTCATCATGTAGGAGTGGCTCTAAGAGATATTCCACTACTGGAATTCTCAATTAAAAGACTCCTATCAATATGACACAAAAACATGCATGGTGAGCATCCCTCCAACATGGCACAAATGGGATGTCAAAGAAAAACACATGCATGATGACAACAAGAGTATCCCAACAACATACAACAAGGGATCTCAAAGCATAACATGATGAGTTATGACAACAAGTACATCACATTAAATATTCCACATTAAATCAAGCAAGGTATCATAACAACATGTAATAAAGAAGAACCTGCATCAACATCAATCAAGGATCTGTGCAACATAATGCAGAAAGAAGAAGTACATGAACACATCATATACCTCACAACCAAGGGCCAACTGAAGAAGTGGATGTCTCACTACTGAAGCTGCTCAGACCATTGATCTCATGGCATCGATTGTATGAAGATGGTTGCTCGCACAAGAATGTGGACATCTGCACTAGCACTTAGAAAAGTGACTAGAAGAAGAAATGAGAGAATAAGAAATTTGAAGACACCATTAGATTTGTGGCATTGAGTAGTGCTGAATCAACTTTCCAAAATCCGAATTCTGAGAAGTTGAGAATTTTGGGCTCAAGGAATCTTTTAGATTCCCCTGGGATTCCTCAAAGGCTCTGTTCCATGGATGGAGTGTAAATTTACAACTCAGATGGTGAATCTGATCTCACAATTGTGATCCCTGTGGAAAACTATGAAAAACAAGTATAAACTTGACTATATTCTGAAATGTCAAAATTTTACCTCCTTGGAAAAATTTCATGGCTCATGGTTCCACTCCATGTTTTTGACTAAATCATGGTTCCATGTGCATTCTGGAAATGACTAAAAAATGAAGACCTCTAATGAAGAAACAAACAACACCATTGTGTTCGTGGCAATCAGAGGTGTAAAAACCATATAAAATTTGTCAAAATCTTACAAAGTGAAAATTTTGCCCTCCTACAAAATTCATGGTTCCTGCGTTAAAATATTAGTTAACTGCCTTCTACCTCGAAATCCATGCTTGCAGTCTCTCTCCTCCTCAAACTTTGTGCAGAGCTAAAAACGATTGATTTAATAGGAAAACCTTGGGCGGATTCACCAAGGTAAGTAGTTGGTGTACTGGCTAAAAGCAGCTTATGGTTAAGGAGAGGTCGGGGGATCAAATCCTACCTTCTCTGCATATAAAACCTTTTAAACCATGAATGTGTTTAAAATAGGGGTCGGGTGCACTTTGGGTGGCCTGCCCCTTAAACCCCGCACTTAACACATATATCAACATATATATTTATACATATATCGACGTGCATTAATCGCAATCGGTGATCGGTAGGGATCGACGTCGATTAAACCAGCGAGATATCATGGGTTCCGCCAATATCATTATCAGCGATGTATCAAAATCAGCGATTGGTGTGGATTTTTTATCGACGCTTTTATTGAGGTTTCACCGATATAATATCAGCGATATTTTATCGGCACAATAATTGGCGGTCGGCACTGTGTATGTATCGGCGATATTAAATGTGGTTGGGCCGTTGGGGTTTGGGCTAGGTCCACCATTGATGGCCCACACCCGCCCCTTAATACAATATATATATATATATATGGCACAATATATATGCGGGATATATGGAGGAGGGTTCAGTGGAGGGTATTGCCGTTGATATCGATCCCCTATCATTGTTGCCATTTACAATAAGTCCAGTGAGGGTTATGGCCTGTCAGCCTTAAACATATATACGATGGTTTTAAAGGGTTCGGCGGGGGTTATTTCCGCCGATCCCAAAACCATATATGATGCGATTTTTGCGATTTAAAAGGGGTTATTGCTTTTATATAGTTATATTAATAACTATATATTAAAATGAATAACCATTTTCCATAATTTTGTCTCTTATACTAGTTTAGGAGACAAATGAAAGAATTCCAAGTCTCAATGGATGATGGGCTGCCATGTGGATCCCACTTGGTTACTGGGATGCCATGTGGAACACTGTGGGCCCCACTTTCTCCTATCATATCAAACTTTGAAGAGTTATATCTTTCGCATACGAGCTCGATTTGACAAATCGTTCACACCACCACGATCAAGATGACGAGGCTTTGATTTGGTCCTAGTTCGGACATAATTCAAACACTTTGATTTTTGAGCCATATTTGTCCTGTATGTCTCTATGGAGCCACCTGGATCACACGCCTACAGCCATGGATAGACAAGGCTTATACAATTATAGCCTCCATTGAAGGAAAGCTCATGTAACTGCAAGAAACTTAGCAGAAGATTCAAGGCAGCAGTTCAGCAAAAACAGTCATCAAATAGCGCGTGGAAGAATTCCAGCAGGTGGTCGCTCAGTGTGCTGCCGAAGTTGCAGTGATCCAAACAGAGCTGGGAGGACTTAGTGCTAATATCTCTGCACATGTTGAGTGACTCGAGGGTGAGTCACAATGTCTATGCTGGGGGCCTGTTGGGCGCGGGATCCCCCAAGGGCAGGTTTAGGGCTAAAATCCCATATTTTGGTCTAATTTTGTAATCCAAATGTAAAGACTCCGCATTTTGTGGTCATGGAGCACGTAGATGTTAAAGAGTCAGGGTTATTCGCCCTTATTTTGATAATGTAAAGTCAGTTGTAAAAGATCTACCCATGGTCTGCGGACCATGGGATTTTATAAATAGAGCTAAGCTCTAAGTAGTTTAAGGAAACGAATGGAAGTAATGAAGATTAAACATGTATGAGAGATAGCTCTGAAGTAGAAGTCTAAGTCCTAGATCGTAGCGTAGGTAGAGGCTCTACAGCTAAGTGTGCAGAGGCCTAGTAGTTCGCAGCTGAGTGTGCAGCGCAAGTCGATTCTGTAAATGTGTTGGTTAAGTGAATGCACGTAAGAACATTTGTTTACGTGAAGCTAACTAAGATCTGTTAATAAGATAAGTAAGATAATTTTCCCAGTTTGGGAGATATCGTAATTCGCTGCCCTAGCAGCGTCAAAGGACTTCAACGCCTGGTTAGGGCTACACAGAAGTCGATTGTAACATTTCGCGAAGGTACTGAATGGTAGAAAAGAGGGATAAGAAACCTGTGCGAAGGCAGGTATATTTGGAATAAACCGACATCACAACCATCTCAAGGTTGTGGAAACTTGGCTCCAGCATCTCCCCATACTGCCTCGGGTGAGACTTCAGTCCGCACTCTGCGGGCTAATGCCGAAAGTGCTAGTAATGTAGGGATTTATTTGGCTAACTAACGTTGAACCTGGGTCAGGCCTCCTCAAGCCAACACCTATACTTTTTCAACACCTCCTGTAATACCTATAGGAAACTCCTGTAGTATTAGAGGGAATCCTATAGAAAACATAGAATTTCTTGGAGTTGGAATCTAGAGTTGAGTATGGATGGAAGAACATGGGGATTATGGAGGAGACAAGATGGATGAAGGAAATCATAGTTTGTTGTAGGGCCTTCTATCCTCTGTATCTTGTGCTCATCATCTTCTTACAAACCTGCAAAACAGAATTGTTATTTTTGTATGTTTTTTTTTCCTTTTTTTTTTTGAAGGACAACTAGGCTGCCTCAAAGGAGGTTTTCATCCTTGTTGCCTACCTTGGGTGCCTCAAAAGAGGTTTTCACCCAAATATTTTTTATTCTATTTTTCAATAATCTTGTGCTGCCTCAAGAGGTTTTCAATGTTGAAAAGTGCAACAAGAAATGCTAAAAATAGAAAATGCTAAAAATAGCACTGCTAGAAATAGCCAGGCTATAAATAGCAGTTCATCCATGATGGATCTTAGCAATTCAGCCATTGTGAAAGTGCTAAAAATGGCCTTTCTAAAAATAGCATTTCGGGATCCCTTCTTATTTTAGTCAGTCCCTAGACTAAACATAGGAAGTAAAATTCGAATTTGATGTTAACAGTTGTTTGTAAATTGATTAATTAATTCATCTTGAGTTAATTAGTTAAGGAATTATGAACATGAAGTCTATGTGAGTACATGCAACATTTTCCCCTTTGATTGAGGGATTTATCCATCAGTTAAAGAGATAAGAGTGAGTTGTAATTAGTTAGCTCAATTAACTGAGTCAAGTCCAATTAGATTAATTTAACAGTTTGTTAAATTAATGAGAGTTCAGTTAGTTAATGCTTGCATGCATGTAACTACTGTATTTCAGATAACTGAGTATTCACTCATGGATAACTCATGCATGTCATCTCAGTTATAGACCCAGTTGAGATCAGATGGAGGGACAGTGTACTATCATTTGCAAGAATATTCCATTGTGAATATTCCTTGCATGCAAAAGGAATATTATTCCTTAAGGATTGCACAGTTGGATCAGAGGTTATAGTGACTGTGATGAGGCCAATTCACACATGTGATATCATTGGACCCCAATCAAAACTGCGCAAGAAAATAGGAGGCTTGGAGGGCTTGAGGAAGATATATTCTATGTTTATTGAGTCTGTGAGCTATATTGTTTGATTGCAGAGAGAGTAGGATAGCTTTAGAGATGATTCATTTTGTAACTTAACAAGATTTCCACTTGTATGATAATACAGAGTTGGGGTTTTAGGCTCGTGCTTTCCCTAGTGTTATGTCTTCTATGTTATGGTTGATTAATTCTCATTCTCAGTTATATCTGTTCTTGGTTGATGTTGCTCATGTTTGATTAATCTTCCGCTAAATTATTTGTAGAAGTAGATCAAGTGTTTTGCTTTAGTACATTGCAATACCAGGTGATCTAAAGTGGGAAAATCTACATGGTATCAGAGCAAAGGTGATCAAGGAAGAACAATATACAAGCAAGAGAAGTTCGAAGTTTGGTTTCTGAATATTGAATTGAGTTCTTATCACATCTATATACCTATGGCGTTCAGTGGTTAAGACTCAAATATTCCCTTGATGGCATTTCGAATTATATAGCCTGGAAGGATCGCATGGAGGTAGTATTAGAAGTTAACAGTCTAAAGGACTTCATTGATCAAGAAGTCCAAAAGCTGACTGATGCTACTCAACTGGCGGAATGGAAAAGGTTTGTGGCTAGAGCAAGGAGAATCCTCATGGAGGGAGTTCAAGATCACATTGTCTCAAGCCTCCATGGGAAAGAGACTCCATTTTCAATGTGGAAAACACTGAAACATCTTTATCAGAATAGTAGCGATCAGAGGAAGTTGGTGCTGAAAGATAAACTTCGAAAGATCAAGTGTGAAAAGGGTGACACAATCTCTACGTTCCTGAAAAAGCTCACCACCTGCAAGGATGAGCTTGGAAGCATAGGGATCGTGACTACTGATCATGACATGGTGAGTCTTGCACTCCTCGGTCTTCCTAAGAGTTGGCATAGCTACCAGGACTCAGTTAATGGAAGAGAAAAACTGCCAGATTGGGAATGACTTTGGTCAGATCTGATGCAGAAGGAGATAAGGCGAAGCACCAGGGATGGATCTTCATTAAAACAAGATGATGAAGAAAATATAGCTTTAGCGAGTAAAGCTAAGAAAGGGAAAGGGAAGGCATCCTAATCCAAATCTTCTCATGGTGGGAAGAAGGTTGACAAGTCGAAAGTGCGATGCTTTCACTATCATGAAGTGGTCCATTATGCAATGAATTGTCCACAAAAGAAATCCAAGAAGGGTTCCTCCGAGGGACCTGATGGTGATGCATTAGCCTGACTGTTTGAGCTAGATTTCTCACTTATCACATGCATGGTTTCATCCATGCTGGGATGTGTTAGGTACCTGGATAGTGGAGCTTCTTTTCACATGTCGGGTGACAAGAATCTTTTCAATAGAGTGGAGGAGAAGGATCTCCAAATGCGTATCCAGATGGGCGATGATAGAAAGTACTATGTCTTAGGTGAAGGTACAGTTGTGTTTCATAGGGAGCACAATGCTCCTCTCACCCTATCTGCTGTTAAGTATGTAGCGGGTTTGAAAAAGAATATTGTGTCTCTTGCTATGCTAGAAGATAAAGGATCTCATATAGTCTTTAGTAAAGGAAAATTTTTCCTGAGGCATATTAGCACCGGACAGACCAAGCGAATTGGGATTTGAGTAAAGAATCTCTACAAGATGGAGGTAGATGACTATGTTTCACTGAGTTCCAAAGAAGAGGTGGTGCAAGGCCAAGATGTTGGCGAGCTATGGCATAGAAGACTAGGCCACTTGCATCATGGAGCCTTGAAGATCATGCAGCAAATTTCTACCGGCTTACCCAAGGGAAAACTGGAGCAAACAAATACATGCAAAGGATGCACCTTGGGTAAGTATGCAAAAGCTTCCTTTCAAGATCGGGATAGTAGAGCTGGAGAAATCCTGGAGCGAGTTCACTCAGATGTCTGTAGACCATTCTCTACAACCTCTACCACTAAGAAAAGGTACTATGTTATTTTTGTTGATGATTTTTCTCATAGATGTTGGATCTACTTTATGCAAAAGAAGGATCAAACCTTCTTGAGGTTTTGTGAGTTTAAAGCCTTGGAAGAGAAAGAATCTGGAAAGAAAGTAAAAGCATTACGTAGCGACAATGGTGTAGAGTATGTTTCCCAACAGTTTAAATACTTTTGTGCTGCAGAACGAATTAAACAGGAACTGACGGCACCTCATAACCCACAACAGAATGGGGTGGCTGAAAGGAAGAACAAATCTATTATGGGAGCAGCTGAAGGAATGTTACATGACCAAGGTCTACCACTTCAGCTATGGGCTGAGGCATGCAATACAACAGTGTACCTTCAGAAGAGAATTCCTCATTGTATCTTGGGGATGAAGACACCTATGAAGGCTTTTTCGGGGAAGCGACCAGATGTGAGTCACTTCCACATCTTTGGATCATCAGTTTACTATCATGTGACCAAATATGCTCGGAAGAAGCTAAACCCGATAGCTGAGTTGGGAATACTTGTGGGGTACACAGATACACCCCACAACTATCCTGTGTTTTTGCCTGCCAGTCAAAGTACTGTAGTTTGTAGGGATCTGAAGTTTGACGAGCAGAGAGCCATGTGAGTGTCACTTGAGAGTGAGCTCAAGTTGCATGGAGATGAAGAACTTTTAGTTCCAAAGGAGGAGGAGCCTCCTAATGATGTGGATCAGCCACATGTAGAGGATCTAGTAGTGGAGACCACCACTCCTAGAGAGTCTTCCAGAGACGGGGATAAATGCTCGTGAGAAGCTGATAGATTAATGCTAGATGTGAGAAATAATGTGGGGCAGTCATCCTCTCAGTGCAGATAGAGGAGATCTCCCAAGAGATACATTGGCTACATGGCCCTGGTTGGGGAGTGTGCAGCGACCGAACCTTCTTCTTTTCAGGAGGCATTGCAGCAACCAGTCTGGGTTGATGCAATGGTAGAAGAGTATGATTCTATCATACGGAACAGTGTGTGGGATGTTGTCCATAGACCTAGAGACAAGTTAGTGGTTAGTTCCCAATGGCTTTACAAGGTAAAGCAGGCAGCTAATGGCGGTGTTGAGAAACACAAGGCAAGGTTTGTTGCCTAAGGTTTCTCACAGGTTGAGGGGATCGACTACAATAATACCTTTGCTCCCATAGCAAGGTACTCATCTACTAGATTGATGCTAGCTCTATCAGCTCAGATGGGATTGAGGAAGAGGTATACATTGAGTAGCTGGAAGGATTTTAGACCTTCAATCGTGAGTTGCATGTTTGCCGACTCAAGCAAGCATTGTATGGGCTGAAGCAAGCACCCTGTGCTTGGTGTACGAGGATCGACGGCTATTTCACCAGATTGGGCTTCACCAAGAGTGAAGCAGATGCGTACCTTTACCACATCATGGTATAAGGTAAGCCATTAATTATTGTACTTTATATCGATGATCTGATTTTGACAGGTGATGATCAGCTGATCAAATCTTGCAAGGAGGACCTTGCAAGAGAGTTTGAGACGAAGGACATGGGACTCATGAACTACTTTATTAGCATGGAAGTGTAGCAGAAAGATGGGGAAGTATTTGTGTTTCAAGGCAAGTATGCCAATGAAATACTCAGGTGCTTTCACATGGAGAAGTGCAAACCCATGCAGACTCCTCTTGTTGGGAACTGGAGGAAGGAGGATGCTACTTTAGGTGAGTTAGTAGCTGCTAATGTTTATCGGTAGCTGGTGGGTTCACTTATGTATCTGGTGAACACTCGACCTGACTTATGCTTTGCGGTGAACCAGCTGAGTCAAGCTATGGTTCAGCCTACCAAACTGTTTTGGAAGGCAACGAAGCATGTGCTAAGATATCTCAGAGGCACTACATAGTACGGATTGTGGTACAGACGAACAACGATAGTGAAATTGCAAGGCTTCACAAATGCGGATTGGGTTGGTAGTCCATTAGATTGGAAGAGCACCTCTAGAGGAATCTTGAACCTTGGTTCAACTACAGTTTCTTGGTATAGCAGGAAACAAAGATCAGTTGCACTTAGCTCAGCAGAGGCTAAATACATGGCTGCCAGTCAAGCAGCATGTGAGGCCATTTGGATGCGGAATATTCTAGTGGGATTGTTTGGTCAGATGATGGATCTGATAGTGATATACTATGATAATTAGAGTTGCATAAAACTCTCTGAGAATCCAGTGTTTCATGACAGGTCCAAGCATACAGATATCCGTTACCATCATCTACAGGACTATGTGGTCAAGAGGATCATGATGTTGCAGTATGTTTAAACCGAGGAGCAGATGCAGATATTTTGACTAAGGCATTGGCAAAATGCAAGTTCGAGTTCCACAGGGACAGGATTAGGGTTACTGATAATCCCTTTCTTGCTGAGAGGGAGTGTTGAAAAGTGCAACAAGAAATGCTAAAAATAGCACTACTATAAATAGCTGGGCTATAAATAGCAATTTAGTGATCCAGGTGGATGTTGGTGGCCACCCACCTATCCCATTTGGACCCCCACAACTGTCTCTCTCAGCATTTTCAGTTTCCTTAATTGTAGCACAACTTACTATTTTTAGCAGTTTTTCGGGTCCTGAACTTCCGGAGCCATTTTGAGGCCCTAAACGACGTTTTTTGGGGAATC
>APFE031306300.1:25194-39020 GCA_000404065.3 Pinus taeda
TTTGAATAATTCATTATACAGGATACCAGAGGTAGCCCCACCTACCGCCACATCTTTGATCACTGCTAAGAAAGGCAACAAGCTCATCTCCTAGACCAGGAAATTCATCTGTATGGTTCACTCCCAAAGTAAGGGGAAGATCGTTGCTACATCCATGACCCCCGCAAAGGGTTCCCCCACGCAGCAGCAGCAGTAGAGGGATACAGTCATGACAGAACACAGGAACAACTTCTCCTCACCCACAGGGGTACCACACAAGTTTCAGGTGGGCGACAAGTTTGGTTACATCTGCAGAAAGAACGCCTTACCAGAACCCATCAGAAACTCAGACCACTCCGACATGGTCCTTAGACTAGTACCAAGGCTACGGGAAACAATTCTTTGAAGCACAGCATTCCTCCATTCCTTCTCTTGCACCAAGTGTTCAATGTGGACCGTCGTCGACCATGCTTCCCACCATTACTGGACACATCAGATTTTGCAGGACAAGTTCAACAGATGGAGGAACTCAACGCAATGGAGACCATTGCTTCCTAAGGGGGGAGGAATGATCCAGGTGGATGTTGGTGGCCACCCACCTATCCCATTTGGACCCCCACAACTGTCTCTCTCAGCATTTTCAGTTACCTTAATTGTAGCACAACTTACTATTTTTAGCAGTTTTTCGGGTCCTGAACTTCCGGAGCCGTTTTGAGGCCCTAAACGACGTTGTTTGGTAAATCTGGGGGCAACATGGTTCCATGGACCGATGTTGCCCTTCCCAAAGTGGTAGTTCTCAGATAGATCTTTCTAACGAGCTATCATACGCGTCAAACGGAGATCGTATGCCTACGACCCCGGGAAATTGATGAACCAATTTACCCAAAACGGGGCCCACAATTTGGCGTTTCATCTTCTAAGGGTCGGTTTTGGAATGTGAAGGGTTTTCCATTGTTTCTCAATAATAAATAGGCCTTCGAGCCTCATTGTAATAGAAGTTCGGAACAGTTCAGAGACATGTAGCCGCACATCTCTTCTCAGAGATAAGCTATCATCGTCCTAGCTGGTTTATTTCCATTTCTGGTTGTAAGCATATTTCGGTATTTTCCATTAATGAAATGAAGCATTATTTCCGCTGCATATTTTTGTATATGGTTATCTCTATATTTTATTGCATTCCTGTTTAAATCCGGATCATTTAGCCATTATGGATCTTAGCAACAATGGGTGAAAAGTGAAAGTGCTAAAAATGGCTTTTCTAAAAATAGAAATTTGGGATCCCTTCTTATTTTAGTCAATCCCTGACTAAACATAGGAAGTAAAATTCGAATTTGATGTTAACCACTGTTTGTAAATTGATTAATTAATTCATCTTGAGTTAATTAGTTAAGGAATTATTAACATGAAGTCTATGTGAGGACATGCAACAGATTCTCCTTTGATTGAGGGATTTATCCATCAGTTAAAGGGATAAGAGCGAGTTTTAATTAGTTGGCTCAGTTAACTGAGTCAATTCCAATTAGATTAATTTAACAATTTGTTAAATTAATGAGAGTTCAGTTAGTTAATGCTTGCATGCATGTAACTACTGTATTTCAGATAACTGAGTATTCACTCATGGATAACTCCTGCATGTCAGTTCAGTTAGAGACCCAGTTGAGATCAGATGGAGGGATAGTGTACTATCAGTTGCAAGAATATTCCATTGTGAATATTCCTTGCATGCAAAAGGAATATTATTCCTTAAGGATTGCATAGTTGGATCAGAGGTTATAGTGAGTTTGATGAGGCCAATTCACACATGTGATATCATTGGACCCCAATCAAAACTGTGCAAAGAAATAGGAGGCTTGGAGGGCTTGAGGAAGATATATTCTATGTTTATTGAGTCTGTGAGCTGTATTTTGATTGCAGAGAGAGAAGGATAGCTTGAGAGCTGATTCTTGTTGTAACTTGAACAAGATTTCCACTTATATGATAATACTGAGTTGGGGTTTTAGGCTGGTGCTTTCCCTAGTGTTATATCTTCTGTGTTATGGTTTATCACTTCTCATTCTCAGTTATATTTGTTCTTGGTTGATGTTTCTCATGTTCGATTAAGCTTCTGCTAAATTGTTTGTAGAAGTAGATCAAGTGTTTTTCTTTAGTACATTGCATAGGGGATCTATAGTGGGAAAATCTACATTGAACCCAAAAGTTGGACTTAGGTGCCTCATGGAGGTTTTCACCCAGGTATCTTTATGTTTTATTTTTTTATTTTTTTCTTTTCACTAAGAACTTGGTGAGGTGAAAGCTTAGACTTCTTCAATCACCATCACTGCCTTGTTGATGCTACTGATGAATTCTTGCTTTGATAAGGGCTTTTTGTAGACTTTTAACGTGTACCTATTGACAAGCAAAGGGATACCTTCTACATCAATGGTTCTTATTTGAACATCGCCATTATCATGGCACTTTTCTATCACATATGGTCCCAACCATCTATTCATTAACTTTCCTTTGAAATCTTTGTACTAGGAGTCATACATCAAGGCCCAATCGCCTTCTTGGAATAGTTTGTCCATCTTATTCTATCAAGCCAAATTTTCCTTTGTACTTGAGTCACTTTTGTATGCAGGAGGGCCTACATCCTAAATTCATCTAACCCATTCAGCTGGAGCCATCTTTCTTATTGTGCCCTTATGACATATAGATCCAATTGTGTTGCCATCCTTAAGATGTTGTATTCAAATTCAACGGAAAACAAGTCTTTCTTCCCATAGGTCAGCTCATAAGGAGTGAAGCCAATGGTGGTCTTCAAAGTAGTATTGTAGGCCCAGGTAGCCTCCACCAATCTATCTGCCCAATCATTTCTATTGTTGCTAATAACTTTGGTAATAATGCTTTCCAATGCTCGGTTGGTCATTTCTACTTGCCCATTAGCATGTGCGTGGTAGGGAGTGGACCTTTTGTGCTTGATCTTATGCTGGCTTAACATATGTTCAATCATGTGGGATGTAAATTGAATTCCTTGATCAATGACCAACTCTCTAGGGTATCCAAACTTATAAAAAATATTCTCTCTCAAGAATTCAGCCTCTTTTTCTTCTTTTACTACCTAGCCCACTTTTTTAAGTAATCGGTGCACACAATGATGTACTTCTTCTGTCTAGATGGAGGTTCAATGGACCCGATGAAATCCATGCCTCACTTCTCAAATGGCTCGAATGTCACTTGTGGTTGTAGAGGCATTTCATCCCCGAGGGTAGGTTTCCCCATCCTTTGGCACCAATCACGTTGGCTGGTATAGCTTTTTACATCTTGGTGGAGAGTGGGCTAGTAATAGCTAGCTTGTAGTACCTTGAATGTTGTTCTTTTTGCAGCAAAGTGACCTTCACAAGGCCCATCATGACAGGCC
Organism: Pinus taeda; assembly: GCA_000404065.3. Taxonomy (NCBI): domain Eukaryota; kingdom Viridiplantae; phylum Streptophyta; class Pinopsida; order Pinales; family Pinaceae; genus Pinus; species Pinus taeda. The sequence continues at coordinate 28,571 of APFE031306300.1, forward strand.
AGAAGGATGTCAAAAAATTCCTCCTCCCAGACACGTCTTCTCAGAATTTGATCTGGATCCGTCTTGAATATATTGCCCCAATCCAAGTGAATGGGGCACTTTTTCTTATGATTCTTCTCCTTTCCTTGGAGGACAAATTTGGAGAGAATTGTGCAGATACCAAGTAGTTTTCTATGTCAGAAAAATGGTGAATAAATGTTCATCTGGTAGCCAATCATCAAACATTCCTTCCTCACCTGGAGGCAAAGTAAATCTGGATAAAAAAATCTACAACTACATTCTCTTTGCCATGCTTATCAATAATAGTTAGATCAAATTTTTGTAATAAAAGTAACCATCTAATAATACGGACATTTAGATAAGGTTTTTTCATCAAATATATAATTACATCATGGTCGGTATGTACAAATGTCTGGTAACCAGTAATGTAATGCCTAAATTTATTGAATGAATGGACAACAACTAGGAGCTCTTTTTTCGTCACTGTGTAGTTTAACTCAGGCTTCAATAGATTCTTGTTGATGAAGTAAATGGAATAAGGTGGGTTGTCATCCATCTGTTCTAGAGATGCTACTATAGCTTTGCGAGAGGCATCGGCATGAATGTGAAAAGGAAGATCCCACTTTGGGCCTCGGAGAACAGATGCAATAGTCAGTTTGTCCTTTAGGGTTTCTAGGGCCTCTTGGCAGCTTTCTGACCATAAAAATTTGAATTCTTTAGCCAATAATCCAAATAAGGGAGAGACTACTTTGCTGAAATATTTTATAAATCTCCTATAATATCCCACTAACCATAAGAAACTTTTGACATCCCTCTACTTCTATGGAGTAGAGACCCTTTTTATGATGGTTGTCTTATTTTGGGTCTACTTGCAGTCCTTCCAGGGATAGTGAGTGACCTAGAATAGTCCCTACGGTCCTTAAGAATTCACATTCTTAGGGACTAGGAGATAAGTTCATTTCAATGCATTTTTTTAACATTGAGCCTCCTGTAAATCACACCCATAAGGGTTGAAATCATCCATATAAATTTCTACTACATCATGGACTATCTCTGCAAAGATGCCCTATAAGCAAAAATACCCCAAGGATAGGTGAAGGTGGTTTTATCCTGGTCCTATGGGCTGATCTGGATTTGATTGTACCCGCTAAATCCATCCAAGAAAGAGAAAAACTTCTTTCTTGCCAGACCATCCAATACTTAGTCAATGAAAGGTAAAGGGAAATGATCCTTCTTTGTGGCTTTGTTTAGCTCTCAGTAATCCACATAGATCCTCCACTTTCCATTTTTCTTTGGAACCAACACCAGAGGATACACCCACTCACTGTTTGAGATAGGGTAAATGAATCTTGCATCCAACAACTTCTGCAATTCCTCTTTGACTATATCCTTGAGGGCTGGATTCATTCTCCTTTAGGGTTGGCGGACTGGCTTGCAACCTTCCTTGATGTAAATGTGGTGAGTACACATTGAAGGGTGCACTCCCTTCATTTCTTTGTAATTCCAAGAAAAGACATCCAAATTCTCTCTTAGCATATTACATAACTCCTCTTCTTGGTGTACAGAGAGAGGGGTTGATTTTCAATGCTCTTCCAGGCTTGAATTCTATTGTCTTGACATGAGTATGGTTTGAGTCAACTAGGCATAGATCAATCCGATGGTTGTTTTTGGCTTCCTTCACTACTTCCTCCAGAAACATGGTGTTGGGAGTTTGATTTTGGAAGATGTGTTCAATTAAGTCATCTTCATCAGGCTATCCTCCTCCTATGGTATTTTTAGGGTATAGATTTGGGGGGAGTAGACTTCATCTTATTCCTCCTCTTCTAGTCATAAAGGTAATTCATGCTCTAAGGATGGTTTAGCATGAGGGTATAAGACCAATTGTTTGGATAGATGCTGATTTTTTATGGTCATATTTCTAGCCCTGCAGCTTATGTAGGCATCGACAGTGGCTAACCAAGGCCTCCCAAGGATGAGAGGATAAACATTGAATTTGATCTTAGGATAGAGAACTAATAAGTCAGCAAGGTATTCCCAAGAATCAATGGAGACAGTGACATCCTCAACAATTCCCTCAGGAGCTATTGTGGATCACTCTGCAAGCTGCAAGACTATCATGGTCTTCCTTAATGATCCCTAGAGATTAAGCTTGAGCATAGTGTCCTGAGTCATCACATTGATGGCAGCCCCAAGATCAATCAAGGTAAGGGGAGCAGTGGTGTCAACGATGTGTACATCTACTACAAGACTCCCAGGATCTAGATAATTTAGGGAAATTACCCGGCCCATCATTAAGTCAGACAATTTTCCAATGACATTAATGGTAGGGGTGTCTTTCTTTCGCCTTCATGGATTTTTGAAACACTTCTCTTTGATCAGCTTCGTGTATATGGGGACATGTTTGATAGCTTGGAGAAGTGGGATTTTGACACAAATATTTTTCAACTCACCTAGAAGTTTAGTCTCTTCTAGAGTGTACTGGAATGGATGGGTTAACCTTTCAAGAAAGGGGGGTCGATTCATTCTAGGTACACTTTCCTCTCTTTCCTCCTAACTCTCCCTAGGTGGAGATGGAGGTTTGTTATTTGGGATCACTCTCCCATACCTAAGGTTAATTTCCTGAATTTCCATATCATAGGCAGGGTAGGATGTTTCTCCATTATAGACTTATTGTGCCTATCTATTGTTCAGGTTCTTGTTTGGTTGGGCAGGTACCTGAGTTGTTTTAGGTGGAGTAGGGTGTAGGATTTGTGGTTGAGATGGAGGTGAAGGCAATAGACCTGGAGCTTGGTTGTATGGGGGCCTCCACCCTTGGAGTGGTGCATTCCACTGAGGTTGTGGATGAGTATATGGCTGAAATGGTTGGTTGGCCAATTGGTAATGGTATTGACATGCAAAAGGCTAGGGAGAAGGTGTAAACCAGGAAGTATGATCAGGGGAGCACTAAGGGGGAATGGATATGTTTTGATTTGTGTTGTAATATGAGTAGGATGACCCTTTCATGTCGTGCTAGTATGGTAGAGGTCCATGAGGAATCCTTTGATTTATGTAGTAGAGTTGTCCAGTCACCCCTTCAGTTCCCTGATACACAGCTTTTAGTCCAGGCAAAGAAGGGCACTTGTCTGTTGAGTGGTTTTCCTCACAGACGGAGCAAATTTCTATAAGGTTCAATGGCAATTCTTTCCTAGGGTGCCTCCTTGTGCGTATAGGGCAAAAGATGGTTAATGCTCTCTCTGCTTCCTCCTCCTTCCTTTTGATATGCATAGTGTCCATTTGCAGAGTAAGGGTTTGCATCATTTCACTCTTAAAGTCTTCCGACATGTTCCGAATTTCACTTTTTATGGATGTATTGGAAGAGGATGAATTGGCCACCGCTTGAATAACCCTGCCCTTCTTTCTAGCTTCCCTAGAATGATTCTTGAAAATGTCTTGATATCATCATAGGGTAGCTGGTGATGTCCCTTACTGGCAACAGGTTTAGGGTTTCTAGGAGATCTGCTTGAGAAGGACTAACTGAAGTGATTTAGGATCAAGGGTGCACCTAGCCCTTTTGTATCCAAGTTGGAATCTTTCCTCATAATCCTCTAAGGACTCATAATGTCCCAAGGTCACTCTACAAATTTCCTCTTTGGTATATTTGAACCTACAGTAGTCCCTACACGTTTTGTTGAAAGCTTATTGCATCGGATCCCAAGTGGTGATACTATCCCCAGGTAAACCAATGAACCAACACAGGGTTGCATCCTTGAGAGTGGATGGGAATAATTTCAACTGCTGATCATCAGAGGTGTAATCATAAGTTCCGCATATGACAACAAATTCAAACAAAAAAGTACCTGGATCTTCTGAGGCCAGGCCATTGTTGGCTAGTTGAATTGTTTATGAATTAAACATTCAAGTACCACATTAATTGTCGACCAGGGAAAGTCTTCTTATTTCAAAGGCACTGCGTACTGTATGTACTTAAAGTCTAAAAGCATCGAAAGTTGTAGTATACGTAATTCTTACGCTATGTCATTACAGTACTTGTTAAAATGAAAACAATTAATTAGAATTACAAATCTGAAAAGCAAAATAATGGACGCTCTGTTGGCAGAGGATCAGGACCCTATCCTCCAGATGGGGACGTTCAGCACCTGTCCCTGTAATCATAATTACTGATGCACAATGCACTCTCATTCATCGGTGAGAAACAAAACTCAAAGATCAATGAAACAGAGCACTAGTAAAGCAAAGAATACCAGAGGTAATGCTATCAAATCCACACAGAGTACCGAAAAGAAATTACTGCACACTTACACACTTGACAGGAACGTAAATGGGTGAATCTTGTGAAGAAGGTGGGCCCAGTCCCTCTCACAAGATTCCCCAGGAAAAAGAAGACGGAATTAAGTGCTCAAAACAGTTTTATATTCATCTGCCAAAATGATCAAATACAATAGAACTCAGACTTGCTGCTGTTCTCAGAATCTCAGTTACAGAACGACCATCCCCTCCTCGTTTCATGTAGATGTCTCCTCTTTATAGAGGAGACATCTATTACAATAGAATATTATAGCCTATTCAGTTAACGTATTTTGTCAAAAATAAGCAATTCAGAATGTTGTTACAACAATATGATAATACATCCTTTTCTTGAGCTTTAGCTGTTACACGGCGGGTAACTGATTTTGACTGTCTTCTCGGGACCTTCATATTCCTTCGCCATTTCCCCATGCTGTTCATGCTGACTGTGTTCTTTTTCTTTAGACTTGCGCTTGATTATGCCACGTCACAATTCTCTAGATAGCTGCCATCTGTTGTCCGTGGCTGTTACAAAATAGCTTGCTTTAGGTAATTGATGTTGCTGGTGTTGCAGCAACTGCGTAGTTGCTGTTTTCAGTGTTACAACAACTATTCATTATGACTCCTGCAAGCTTAAGACAATTATTTGACAATTTAGTCAGTGTTTCCAAGGATAAGTATAAAGATATTCACGAATATGAAATAAATAATTAAACATAGACTTGCGGAAGGTTACTTCATACCTTGGGGTTAATATGTCATTATGAAATAAAGGCCTTTACTTATGACTGCAAAAAGGGTAATTATACGGCAAAAGATAAGGTCAAAAATAGGTCAATTGTGAGTCCCAACATCCCCCCCAACTGAAGAGATTGCATGTCCCCATGCAATGTCTAATCTAAGTCTGATTCGGAAAACTGGGACGAACAATGAAGATTACTAAGACAATAGCTGGAGGGAGTATCATCGAACTTTTCTCTGAAACACAAACAGTTCGCATCTGTTTCCATACTGCTGCCTCTTCTCTGTTAGAAAGTCCAAACTTACCCTTATACTGATCACCTGGAAACCATAAAAGTGGGAACTTGAATCTGTAGCCTATCCATTTCTCTACACAAAATTTCACGCTTTCAACATACCGAGGTACCCTTGATAATGCTACTTGCAGATTTGATGGGTTATACGGGTGATATTCTTTCCTTTCTGCGGGGCAGTTATCCCAAAATAGTTTATTTGCTTCCACAGACAATGATGCTTTGGTTTTTATATACTGCTGACAGTCTGCTAGGACCTCTGTTCGCAGTTTCATAACATGATCCTTCATCTCATCATTGCCTATCATTTTTAAATGCTGCGAAATGAAAGTGGCAGGGTTCTGTGGTTCAGCTCGAATCCACAAAAGGCAATTTTGTTCGTTCTGGAGGCCTGAGACATAGGCATTTTGCCAGGTGAGCTGGTTTGCCAGGAAGGAAATGAAAGCTCTCAATTGTGTGTCACCTACTACAGGTGTCATATTAATGTTTCTTTCTTCAGACACCGCCTCATTGTGGAGGTATAATTCACATAGCAGGTTTTGGTCACTTTTGGGTGCTCCTGCAAAAGTTTTCATAAACTGATCTGCTGTGACCACTTGATAAGGCCTCCCCTCCTTGATAGCCTTCAACTGAATAAATGCAAGCCTTTCCCTTAAGAATGTGGCATAGTTGAAGGAGGGTTTCCTTGCTGCGAGCATCCTTTGGCACAGCTCAAACATCAGGGACATCCTGTGTTTTAGTTCCTTAATTTCTTTGTACTGTGCCCTGCACTGTTCTAGTGCTTTCCAGTTCTTATAGGCATGATCAAACCAGGTCCCTTTCTGTTGTTCAAATGCTTTCCCTTGAGATTGATGATATTATCTCCACCATATGCGTTTCAGTTCTAGAAAACTTTCTGTTTCTACCCATGCATCTTTAACAGTGGGAGGCTCTGTTTGCATACAGGCATCAACTGAAATTGCCTGTTCTATTGACGTGGGCTGGGATAATCCAGCATCTTTTTCTTCATCTTCCACCAAAAATTCTTCCTCTTGCTGGCTTAATTCATTGTTCTCCAGATTGATTTTGGTGGTCCGGGGTGAATCTGTTTCTTCTTCTGCTCCTTGCTTCAATTCTTCCTTATTTTCTTCTGAGACTGTTTGCTCTTTTTCCATGGTTGTCTGGGTAGGTCGGGGTGAATCTGCATCTTCTTCCATAATAGCCTGGGTAGGCTGGGGTGAATCTGTATCTACTTCCATAATAGTCTGGGTAGGCCGGGGTGAATCTGTATCTTCTTCCTTTTTCTCCTGCATAGCATCGGGAAGCTCCTTTGTTTGTTCTTGTGCAGCAATAAGTTCTTGATCTTGCACAGCTTCAGGTGGACTTACTGGTTCTTGTGTAGCAGTAAGTTCTTGTTCTTGGTCTTGCATGTTTTCTAGATGACCTGTTGGTTCTTGTGTGTCAACGGGTCTCACCGACTGCATTTCTTCTGAGGATCCTGTTGGTTCTTGTGTAACAACAGGATTCTCTTTCTGCATTTCCTCTGAAGCTGGTTCTTCTTCCTGCACTTCCTGTGAAACTCCTGTTGGTTCTTGGGTAACAACAGGGTTCTCTTTCTGCACTTCCTCTGAAATAGGTTCGTCCATCTGCACATTCTCAGGGCTTTCTGACTGCACTTTTTCTACAGATCTCGTTGGTTCTTGTGTAGCAACAGGTTTTTCTGTTTCAGCAGAAGATTGTGAAATCTTTACTTCAGCATCATCAAATTCCTTTGTTTCATTTTCAGCCTCGGGGGCTTCCTCTATTGGTTCCTTCACTAACCTATACCCAGCCTGAGCATATATCTCGCCACAACTTGTACACAGATATTCGATATCTTTGCTTTTCTCTGCTGCCGAGGCTGCTCTTGCTAAAACCTGTAGACTGAATTCTGCTTCATAAGCTTCCTTGATTCTTATTCTCTCTTCCTGGTAATCCTGAATCTGAGCTTTCAGAAACTCAATTTCTTCTTGCAGGGCGGGTATCGTAGGTTGATCCTGTGAGACAGTAGATTCGAATGGAGGCAGAGATTCTGCTACATCAATTTGGTCAATATTTTCCACAGGTGGTTCTTGTGTGTCACCTGGGGTAGTGGCTGGCTCTTGTGTTGCAACCACTTTCTCACTATCATTCTGGGTGTCGGCAGCTGGTTCTTGTGTATCAATTGCCTTAAGATATGAGGCCACGAAGCTATGAATGCTCTGTATCTCAGCCTCTGTGGGTGAGGGAGAAGGGTTTCGGGAAGTGGCCGGAGTACGGGGTTTTAAAACAATGGATGGTGGGCTGGAGGGCTCAGGGGATCCAACTACTGTCGTTTTTCGTTTTGGTAAAAAGGCAGAGAATTGAGGTTTTTTTCTCTTTCTGCTCGCTCTTGTAACTAGATTAGTAGTCAGGGTGGTGGGTACTTTGGGTGGAACCCTCGTTCTTCTTCTTTTACTGGGGTTTTCTTTGGCTGCTGCCTTTTTCGTTTAAGCTGCATAATTGGGATATTATCTTCAGAATCATCAGTGGATATACTGAGTATGGGGGCGGGAGAATTGGTTCTTTTAGGCGACACAGTTAATTCCACTGCTTCTTGTTCATTTTCTGTAACATGCAGAGGTATTTGCTGGGGCTGTTCGGGGATATGCTCTGTCTGCTGAGGGTTTTCTGAAGGGGTTTGCTTAGGGGTGTCGTCCGTTTGTTGAGGAGGCTCCTGGTCTTGCTGAGGTATATCCTCAGCTTGACAAGAAGTTTCCTCTTGATGAGGACTGCCCTTCACAGGCTGTGGACTTCTTTCCCTTGGATGGGGATTAATGGGGGGTGGAGGGATGTTCAAAGGAAGAGCCCTGTTAATCAACAGTTGGACTAGGCAATGGTGTTTTAGGGAGAGGGCTGGATTCTTCGCTTTCATAGCATATCGTGCCATATTTTTAAGACAACCCAGCAAATAATATGGCATATTCACTAATTGACCATTTCTTAAGTGATTTAACAGAACGTAGTCGTGATGGTAGATTACCTGGTAACGACCTTCGCATGTTAAATACTGCTTGACGAATTCGGCGACTCTTGGCCATGGTTGAGGTAGCGACCGCAATGCTACACCTCTGCCCTTGGTTTCTACCTCCTCACCCGGACGGAGAAAGTCTTGCTGCGCGTTCAGAATCAAGTGTTTCCTGCTGAACCATCTTGTACCAGTGGTTGGAAGTCCGATGACTTCGGCTATGAATTCTTCCGTAACCGGGACTTGAATTCCTTGGACGACAGAGAATCCTTCTGTCAAATTGCGTGTGAATTCCAGGACTTGCTGTTCGTCAAAGTCCGGAAGTCTCCTGAAATATTCTGTCCACCCAGCTTGTAGGAAAATTTGGTAAATTTCCGGAAAGAGCTCCAGAACTGTTGTCGTGCCTGGTTCATGAGTGATAAGGCCTCCTCCCATGGCTATTGTTTCGGTAAATCTTCAGAATTCGGGGCCGAGCTATAGATTTTAACTCAGAGTATACATCACAATTGGTAACGTGTTGTAGTTTTTACATACAACCGGGAGAATTAAGGGTGGCGGTGGTTGGCGTGGTTAATCATTATGAAATTGCTTTGGTAAACCCCCCCCCCTTTTTTTCCTACGTGTGAATGATATGATTGGGGAATGTAATCATTTGATGTACCTATCACCTTTTTCCGCTTATCTATTATTTAATGCTTATTCATAAACGTGCGTACCTTCGTCCTTTACCTTTTTGGATCGCTGCGTCACAAAGTCTTTTCTCGTTTGCTGTCAAGTTATAATCATTATCGCGGATCTTGAAAGCATGGGAATATGATAATGACGGGGGAGTGACGGTGAGGTTCTGTAATCATCACGAAAAGTGATGTGTTTCGTGTGGAAAGGATATTTTGGATCGGTAAACACTGTCGTGGCACCGAGATTGGTGTTGCAGCCACAGGAATAATGTCGGGACAACGGGAAGTGGTGTTGCAGCAACGGGAATGGTGTTGCAGCAACAGGGAATGGTGTTGCAGCAACGGGAATGGTGTTGCAGCAACAGGGAATGATGTTGCAGCGACGGGAATGGAGTTGCAGCAATAGGGAATGATGTTGCAGCAACGGGAATGGTGTTGCAACAACAAGGAATGGTGTTGCAGCAACAGGAAATGATGTTGCAGCAACGGGAATGGTGTTGCAGCAACAGGGAATGGTGTTGCAGCAACAGGAAATGATATTGCAGCAACGGGAATGGTGTTGCAGCAACAGGGATGGTGTTGCAACAACGGGAATGGTGTTGCAGCAACAGGGATTCGGAGTCCGCCCATGGTTTATTTTGAAGCCTTGCTCTCAGCTACTTTCCACGTTCCATCTGCAAAATCTGAAAATATAATATTGTAATCCTTGGCAGGATTTATTAGTTCCTAAAAATGTCTAATCTTAATAATTACATAAATAATAGAAATTCAAGTGTTCTGAGGGACGGCAAGTTCCTCTGGGAAAGAATACTGCTTTATTGCCATGCAAGTAGCTTTGAAGTCCTCTTTGGAAATCGGTCGCTGATACAACCGAAGTCGGTAGCCATTTACCAACAGTGGTGTTCTGCTTCCATCGATTGTTACTAGTCTAACTGTTCCATTTGGGAAAACAGTATCCACTTCATACGGTCCCAGCCATCTTGTTCTCAGCTTCCCTTGAAAGTTCTCGAAACGTGAGTCGTAAAGGAGAGCCCAGTCACCTTTTTGGAACTGCTTTTGCTTAATGGTTCTGTCATGCCATCTGCTCCTTTGTTGTTGTATCATAGTTGTTTGGTGGATGGCATCTAATCTTTTCTCGTCCAATTCCTGCAACTGTTGCAACCTGGCTATCTGTGCATCAGTTATATCTAGGTTAACAGCTAAGGCAGTTCTTAAAGTTTTAATTTCAAATTCTACAGGAAAAATATCATTCTTTCCAAAAACCAATTCATAGGGTGAGAATCCTGTTGTGTTTCTCCAGGTGGTTCTGTAGGCCCAAAGAGCCTCGGGCAAACGCTGAAACCAGTCCCTTCTATTATCCTTTATTGCTTTTGTTAAGATAGCTTCTATGACCTTGTTTGTGCTTTCCACCTGTCCATTCGCTTGAGGGTGGTAAGGTGTGGTCATCTTAT
>APFE031306307.1:0-17505 GCA_000404065.3 Pinus taeda
GTGTGAATTTGCTTTTATAAAAGAAAATTTGTGTAAAAAAAAACAAAATTTGTAGTTTATTTTAAAAGGAAACAAATTTTGGTGTTTATTTATGTAAATTTATTTTCATCTATTATATAATATGTGTGTTTATTTATGTAGAATTATTTTCATTTTTTATATAATATGTTCTTGTCCTATAGCATAAATTGAATTTATTTCTTTGAGGTACCTTTTTTTGTAAGCTTGGTAAGATTACATTTTCATCATGTCCAACCTCTCACCCCTATCGGGGGTAACACAATATTTGAACCCAAGGCTTCCGGTTTGAGACGGATAAAACAATATTTGAACCCATTTCTCAGGCCACTACTAATTGATCTACCCCAAGTGTACATTTCTTTGATGTACTTTACCTTAACACAATATTTGAACCCAAGGCTTCCGGTTTGAGACGGATAAAACAATATTTGAACCCATTTCTCAGGCCACTACTAATTGATCTACCCCAAGGGTACATTTCTTTGATGTACTTTACCTCACAACCGATTTAACATTAATTTCTATTGTAGACTTGGTTAAGGTTTCTTTAACTTTCCATTGCACATTTTTAAAATAATTTAACATTAATTTCTATTGCAGGCTTGGTTAAGGTTTCTTTAAGTTTCCATTGCACTTTTTTTAAATAATTTACCCTTTTTCTTATCTTTTGCCTTCTTTTTCTCATTTTTTGATTTTGTTATATTTTCTGATTTTACTATTGAATCAAGTATAAAATGTCTTCCTAAATTTATGTCAAATTAATGACTTTACTTCCCTTCTTAAATCCTAAACCTATCTTCTGAGTATTTAAATTGGTTTCCATAGATACTGATGTATTCATTGTTTACTTGGTAATTAAATTGCATCTCTTTGTAGACTTTTGGTTTCTATTTATGTTCTTTCTTTTCTATTTGTGTTATTTCATAATTTTATTTTACTTTATTTTACCAACCATTTATCTTTTCAAACCAATTTTTACATAGTTTAATTTGATAAAGCATTTTATTATTACAATGTCACAATAAATTACAGAATAAACTACCTTGGTTACACAAGTTGTAAAGTATCTCCATAGTTTAGGATTTGTTCCTAGAGTTTAGGAGTTTATCTTATAGTATTTAGCTATGCTTTAAGCATTGTTCAAACAATTTTCTTATTGTCATTCATATTCATTCATATATATAGAGTACTATAGCATTTTTTAAAGCCAGCTACGATACTCAAATTCATGTTTTTTTATTCAATAACATATTAGAGTAAGTTAAAATTTCAAATTTAATTTGTTTATCACATGAAAATGTGATGATAATTATTTATTTTTCATGTTTATCATTTTATTTTTCATGAGTGACAAACTATCTTCTATTTCTATATACAAATTTTGCTATCATAAATTATATTTTCATTATATTACTGAGAAATATTTTAATTTCCTATTTTTTTATACATGGTGAGGTTTAATTAGTTAATAAATCATCAAAAATTTAAGAAAATAAAATAAATAATTTCATGATGACTAAATCCATTTTATGTGAATAATAAAATACACAATGCATAACTAAATAGTAAAATGTTAAGTCAATGCAAAGATTTCAAAACTTTAAGCCTTAATATAATGACTAAAACTAATGTTACAAAGAACGAATAATATCACATTATTGTTATCGATGTACAATTTGCTTTCAAAAAATTTGAGAATAATTCTTTTGATAAGCCATTATCTCATAATCGCTCCTAACAAATACATATAGTAATTCAATATTCCTACTAACAAATACATATAGTAATTCAATATTCCTATAGTAATTAAATACAGATACCAAATTCAGCTGTATTGCGGAAAAAAATTCATAATTTCAATGGTTCGATTCGATTTGCGAATTAAAACGGCAATTTGAGTTTAAAACGGAAATTCGAGTTCCGTTTAGTAAAAATGTACTCGATATTCGAGATCACGATATTAGATTCTTTGCATATTTTAATCATAGTTATAGATTCGAGCATCTTATTTACGGTTAATGGCATAGGATTAACGTTAATAAATGAGAGTGGTGGATGTAGTTTTATGTATTAAGAAATTTAGAGGAAATGAAATATGTAAAAATTTATGGTAATTATGTTTTTTATTAAAGTAAAATAAAAATTTATATTTAATAATTTTTAGATTTATCAAATTTTAAATAAAATGATAATGGTGGATGTAGTTTTATGTATTAAGAAATTTAGAGGAAATGAAATACTTAGAAATCTATGATAATTATGTTTTCATCAAGTAAAGTAAAAAACATATAATTTTTAATTTGTAGTTTTATCAAATTTTAAATAATAATTTATAATTTGTAGGTTTCTCAAATTTTATTTATAATTTATAGAATTATTAAATTTAAATTGAGGAAAAAATTATCTCAGTAGATAGAAAATTTTGTTTTTTAAAATAGATTTTTTTGATTGAGATTTAGCAATTCATAACAAAAATGTATATTTTTAAAGAACCTTTACATATATTTAATATACTATTTCATTATGAATTTAAAATACTTGATAATGTGGAATTTAGATGGCTCATTGTAATGTGGAATATTTTGGAAATTCACTTTATATTAAATATCATATAATTTATGGTGTAAATGGCTGAATGGATCAATACAAAATTCTTAAAACTTATTATCGTACTTGCTATTCTAAATATAACAATGATTTAAAATATTGGAAAAATAATATATTTGAATATATACCAGAGATATGTTGCTATTTTTTCTTTAATTGAATTTTTCTATACTGAATCAAATTCCAATTCAAACTCAAACTGAATTTGGTCACTATAGTATAAAATAAACTATACCTATCCATATACATATATCATAGTTCCCCTTAAATATGAAGTGAATGGCTAATTCCCACTTAGTTTTGGAGCATGCTGCAGAGGATACCATCAGAACTGTGAAGTTCACATTACAAAACTGAATGTTGTGAAATAGCTAAGCCAGATAATAAATATGTAGTATTATAAGACAACGTTTTCGAAAATAGATGTAATATTATGATATAGCATTTTAGAAATTAAAACACATACGATGGAATATTTTTAAGTACTTCCCTACCAATCGGAGATGACGACGCTGGTTAAATAGTGCAATTCGCAAACATATAATTTGACGCTGTAAAATTATATTACGACTTTACAGGTTCATGCGAATATACAGCATGCACATCCTAGGAAGGAACTTACCCTTTCTCAATATGTTCAAAACATTGAATTAGAAACCGCTTTGCAGGGTCTGTCAGTTGCAGTACAGTATTTGTATGCACGATGGAAGGAAGCTGTAGATAAAGCAATGCAGATTTCATATCTTCATGAATAGATTCATGTGATTATGTCAATTTGGGTGATGCAGGAGCATCTGGTCGACAGGGCAAAGACCGAGACAGGGCGGACAGAGTTTTAGAAAAAGACTGGGAAGGTTAAACAGTTCGAGAAGGGACAGCAAGACTGTCAGGTTCTTACATTTTCATTTTATTTTCTTTACCAAGGTCAACTACAGTTTGTTTAATTTCTGTTGGGTAATTTTTAATTATTTTACTTTACTGTAGCTATCAGTGTTAATTGTAGTTAATAGATTAGATTATTGCAAATAATGTACACAGTCACCCTTTGTGGGACCAGAGTGACAGATTAGACAGAGTCAGTTTTATAAATTGTCAAACAGAAACTGAAAAAGCATAACTATCTAACCGATTGTAAAAGGTAACTGCTTACAGTTATCAACCGAATTGCCTCTAATGTATAAATGACAAAACTGAAACCCCAGAGAGGGTTCGACAGCTAAGCAAAAAAGAAATATATTCAAAGAAATAGACAGAGAGAAAATTCTTTTTCCTTCATCTAAGAATTCTGTGCACAAACGAAGGTATAGACAAAATATCTAAATCCCGTACAATTCAAGATTTCTGTGAAATAGAAGTTCTGTATAAATTAGTTAACAGACAAATACTGTGACCGAGAGTCACTAGCACAAATTTAAATATATGTGAACAGTCGCATAGTAAATAACATTGTAGGTGAATACAGAGACAGTATCCCAAATAACTGAGTGCACGTCGAAACCAGACAAGCAAACAACAAGCGTGAACGGAAGAGCGAAGTTGAGGAGCATAAGGTCCCCAGGTCGAAACCGGGTAAGAGACAAACTCAGGAAAATTAAATACGAATTTGCAATTTCCAAAACACATGTATATATATATTACATTGCAGGCCTGAATCAACCAAATAAGTTTACAACGAAACTCGTGACGAGGGTTGAACCCTTTCCACTATTAACAGACGTGACAGAGAATATACCAAACCCTCTATGCTACAGTAACAAAATACAGACGCGAGATTGCAACATATAGCCGAAGACCACCAGGGTACCTAGGTTACAAACTAACAAGAAGCTGCAGGTAGCCTAAGAGCATACGAAAGCAACTAAATGAAAAGCACAAAGCTACCCGGAAACATGCCGTCGTAATCTATTGCGAGGAGCCACAGAGCCGTCACCTGCAACGACAGAAAGCAAACATGTTAGCGTTTGAAGGTGTGACAAAACCCTGACCGAAACCAGACCATAAGCTCATAAGTAGAGGAACGAAATAGCTAAGAAGACGAGGAGCAAAGGAGAAAGGGAGATACTGTACCTGTAGGTGAACGATTCCCCTGTTCACCGAGAAGAAACCTGACCACAGAGGGGCCAAATTGGTCAGTCACTATTCGAGAAACGACTAAGGAAATATAACAGAGAACTCAAGCTTACCTGGACGACGAGTTGAATGACGGAGAACAGCTGTTGCAGACTATCGAATGTACATTGCCACTCAGCATAGCAGAAACCCTCCATACTGAGAAACTACCACAAAGATACCACGCCATTGGCCAAAACAAACCCACAAAATTCAGAAAAATAACCAGTCAACAAAGCAATTCATGGGAAGAAGCCGACAAGAAAACCATTAACAGAGTCATAACTTACCAACGGACACGTGAACCAAGTGTGCAGGCAGAACCACGGTGAAAAACCAAACATTTGAACAAGAAATCCATAGGAAATCGACTGATAACACAAAGACATAGCCGAGCCCGAAACCAGGTCGCAGAGCAGTGAAACAACTGACCAAAATGACAATGAGCACGAAATGACCAAACAAAAGGGCAACTAAGAGAATTAGGGTTGCAACAAAACCGAGACGGACAGGTGTTAGCACGAGAACGGATGAGGTACCGGGAGGTAGGTAGGTAATCACCTTCACATTCAATATCGAACCGAGCCAAAAGATTGGTAATCAATCATAATCAACAAACAAATCTGGAAAGTACCGTGGGTAGGTGAGCTGGAGAGGGGCCACGTGGACGGGCCACATCAATTGGTATTAGAGCTGTTTTATTTTATTTTTTTAATTAGTTAGAGGAAGATGGCAGAAGTACAAGTGCCAAGATGAGGGCGTGGCAAAGGTGCACGAAGGGGAGGAGGAGATGAAGGATTAAGAGAACAGATTAGAGTTCTTACAGCTCGCTTGGAAGCAGTGGAAGTGGGTAGACGAAGAGACCCAGAATTGGGAGATGAGAGTGAGGAAGAAACAGTAGCTACTGCAGAAGCTTCTGATGAAGAAGCTCCAGAATTAAGACTGCTGCGTTCAATCTTATTGGCCAGCAGCAAGCCAAAGACAGAAATTTCAAATTATGATGGTAGTCTATTTGCTGATATTCTATTAGATTGGATCAACGAACTGGATAAATACTTTGAGAATGAAGAAATTAGGGAGGATAAGAAAGTTAAGTTTGCCGCTGCTAAATTAAAAGGACATGCCCTCTTGTGGTGGGATCATGTCCAGGCAGACAGAAAAAGATTGATTAAATTACCCATACGAAACTGGGCGAGGATGTTAGCGAAACTGAAAGGCAGGTTTCTGCCAAATGATTACCAGGTTGAACTATGTCGGAGAGTGCAGAATTTGAGACAGAAGGGTATGACTGTCAAAGAATACACGGAAGAGTTCTACCGGGTCAATCTACGTGCTGGTTATACGGATGAGACTCCTGAAAAGACAGCATGGTATGTCAATGGTTTGAGGATGGAGATCCTGGATGAAATTAGTATTCTTTCTCCCAGAAGTATAGAGGAAGCCTTTCAGAGTGTTGTGAAGGCTGAGGAGAAAATTAATAGAAAGCAGAATAACAGGAGAGGAAGAGGAAATGGTAGAGGACGAGGACAGTCCTACGGAAGAGGAAAGAGTGCTGCAAACAGTAAAGAAGGTAGCAGCTTAAAAGCTTCAAGGACAGCTGACAAAGGAGACAGCACTAGAGGAGGTCGGTCATATCAGTGTGGATGAGGGAATGGCCGCGGAAGAGGAACTGGTTTCCAGTGCTACAGGTGTCAAAAATGGGGACATCGATCCTTTGAGTGCCTAGAAGTTGAGTAGGCAGGTCAGAGAGGAACGTATATGGTTCAGCCGGAAGAAGCGGAAGCGCAGCCACGAGAAGTGGAAGATGTGGCAGAAACGGGAGAAGAATTGCTCCTGAATAAAGTTCTGCTAAAGCCAACCAAAGAAGTGTCTGAACCGACTCAACGGAAGTCACTGTTTCGGACAGTCTGTAAATCGCATGGGAAATGCTGCAAAGTGATAATAGACAGCGGGAGTACGGATAACTTGGTTGCCACTGAGATGGTAGAAAAATTGGGGTTAAAGCGGCTAAAACACCCCACACCTTACAAGGCGTCGTGGCTACAGAAAGGCCACCAGCTGTTGGTTGATGAACAATGCGAGGTGGAGTTTCGCATTGGCAAGTACCACGATACAGTGGTCTGCGATATTATGGCCATGGACGTGTGCCACATACTGCTCGGAAGACCATGGCAGTATGACAGAAGGGTGACACACGATGGAAAGACGAATTGTTACAAGTTTGTGAAGGATGGGGTCAAGCACACACTCGTGCCCATCAAAGAGGAAGATTCAGCAGAATCTAGCAGAACAAAGGCATTGTTATTGGGAGGAAAATAGTTCATCAAACAGCTTGACGAAACTAAAATAAATTTTGCAGTTGTGAGGAGGATGAAGCCAGTATTACTGAGCATATAAAAAGCAGAATTACCTAAGGAAGTACAGGAGTTGTTAGAAGAATTTCAAGATATTGCAGCAGAGGAGTTGCCTGATAAGTTACCCCCTAAGAGGAGCATCAGCCATCATATTGATTTTATACCGGGAGCGAGTTTACCAAACAAGGCAGCATACAGAATGAGTGCAAAGGACAATGAAGAGGTGCACAAACAAGTGCAGGAATTGTTGGACAAGGGACTGATCAGAGAGAGTTTAAGCCCCTGTGCAGTACCTACAGTCCTTTCGCCTAAGAAGGATGGAGAGTGGCGAATGTGTACAGATTCGTGGGCTATAAACAAGATCACCATCCGTTACAGGTTTCCCTTGCCTAGGATGGATGACATGATGGATTGCCTTAGTGGAGCAGCGTATTTTACGAAAATCGATCTGAAAAGTGGGTATCATCAGATCAGGATTAGAGAAGGCGACGAATGGAAAACAGCCTTCAAGACCAACGAAGGACTGTACGAATGGCTGGTTATGCCGTTTGGGTTGAGTAACGCTCCAAGTACATTTATGAGACTGATGAACGAAATGTTAAAGGAATTTATTGGAAAATTCATGATAGTCTATCTGGATGATATTTTAATTTTTAGCAGGACAAAAAGAGAACACCTTCAACATATTCGAAGAGTATTCGAGAAGCTGCAGCAGAACAAACTGCTGGTAAATTTGAAGAAATGCACTTTCCTACAGAAGGAGTTAATTTATCTGGGGTTCGTAGTGGTAGAGAATGAGTTGAAAATGAACCCAGAGAAGATTACAGCGATCATGAGGTGGCCGTCACCAAAGAGTTTATTCGAGGTACGTAGCTTTCACGGTTTAGCAAGTTTTTACAGAAAGTTTATCAAGAATTTTAGTGAAATCTGCGCGCCAATGCTAGAGACCATCAAAAAGGCCAGTCAACCTTTTTGCTGGACTAAAGCAGCAGAAGACAGTTTTCAACTTCTGAAGTGGAAAATAACAGAGAGGCCAATCTTGAGGCTGCTCGACTTCAGTAAACCTTTTCAAGTTTGATGTAATGCAAGCGGGACAGCTATCGGTGTTGTACTTAGTCAAGAAGACAGACCTGTGGCATTCTTAAGTGAGAAACTAAACGAAAGCCGGCAGAAGTATTCGTCATACGACAAAGAATTCTATGCAGTAGTTCAAGCCTTGAAGCATTGGAGGCACTACTTACTAGGTAATGAGTTTGTTTTGTTCTCTGATAATTCTGCGTTACAGTACATAACACAACAGCAAAAATTGAACCATAAGCACGCCAAGTGGGTGGAGTACCTACAAAGTATTACTTTCATGTTGAACCATATAAGTAGGCAAGCCAACAAAGTGGCGGATGCCTTAAGCAGAAGAGCTTTGCTCTTACAGGAAAGCGGCATACAGGTAATGGGGTTTGAGTATTTGAAGGATTTGTACCAGATGGACGTGGATTTCAAGGAAGCCTTTGAAGCATGCCAAAATCCTGTCTTACGAAATACAAGTCCATGGCTGGATTTTAATTTGCAGGACGGATTGTTATTTCGTGGTGGACAGCTATGTATTCCAGATTGCTCGATGAGGGAAAATTTAGTGAAAAAGAAGCATAGCGGAGGTTTAGCAGGACATTTTGGCGTTGATAAAACATTGGAACAGCTAGGACACTTTTACTACTGGCCGAAAATGAGTCGAGACGTACAGAGGTATGTAACCAGATGTAAAATCTGCCAGCTGGCGAAAGGGCACAGCCAGAATGCTGGATTATATACGCCCCTACCAGTTCCAAGCAGACCTTGGGATTCAGTCAGCATTGACTTTGTCCTAGGATTGCCCAGAACGCAGCGGGGTTATGATTCAGTGATGGTGGTGGTGGATAGATTTTCCAAAATGGCTCATTTCATTCCGTGCCGGAAGACTAGCGACGCCACCTATGTGGCACACCTCTTCTTCACAGAATTAGTTCGATTACATGGCTTACCAAGGACTATAGTTTCAGATAGGGATGTAAAATTTACAGGGCATTTTTGGCGCACCCTGTGGAAAAAGCTGGGCACACAGTTAAATTTCAGTTCCGCGTATCACCCGCAGACTGATGGACAGACGGAAGTAGTTAACAGAAGTTTGGGCAATTTATTGTGAAGTTTGACAGGAGAAAACTCACGATTGTGGGATCGAGCTCTAGCCCAGGCCGAATTTGCTTACAACGATTCGCCTAATCGGAGCACAGGTCTAAGCCCATTCCAAATCTTATATGGTATACATCCGCGGGGAGTACATGAATTACGGGACTTAGGACAGCTGGAAAGGAGGAGTGCAAATAGGGAAGATTTTGCCGAAGCAATGAGCGAACTGCACGAGAAAGTTAAAATGAAGTTACAGGACAGCACGCAGAAATATAAACAGCATGCAGATATCAAATGGCGTGAGGTACATTTCGAGGTTGGAGACGAAGTGCTTGTGCATTTGCGTCGGGAAAGGTTTCCTAAGGGAACGTACAACAAGCTGAAGTTTAAGAAAATCGGCCCATGCAAAATTCTTCGCAAATTTTCAGCGAATGCATATGAAATTCAGCTGCCACCTGATATAGGCATATCGCCCATATTCAACGTGGAAGACCTATTTCCATATCATGCCCAAACAGCAGACGAAAACATGGTACAGCCACAACGGGACACCCAGTTCGAGAGCAGTCTTTGGAAGAAACAGTTAACGTCGGTTAAGACTCATGAAATTGAAGGAATTATTAGCACACAGGTAGCCAAAAGGACGCATAGAAAGGAGTATCTGTGCTATCTCGTCAAGTGGAAGGACCGTCCAACGGAAGATAGTTCTTGGCTCAATGAAGCATAGATTCGGAAGGTCGGATACTTGTTGGAGGAGCTCATGGAACGAAGACATGAGAACTCTCTTTTACCCCGGCAGCCTGATGCAGGAGCATCTGGTCGACAGGGCGAAGAACGAGACAGGGTGAACAGAGTTTCAGAAAAAGACTGGGAAGGTTAAACAGTTCAAGAAGGGACAGCAAGACTGTCAGGTTCTTACATTTTCATTTTATTTTCTTTACCAAGGTCAACTACAGTTTGTTTAATTTCTGTTGGGTAATTTTTACTTATTTTACTTTACTGTAGCTATCATTGTTAATTGTAGTTAATAGATTAGATTATTGCAAATAATGTACACAGTCACCCTTTGTGGGACCAGAGTGACAGATTAGACAGAGTCAGTTTTATAAACTGTCAAACAGAAACTAAAAAAGCATAACTATCTAACCGATTGTAAAAGGTAACTGCTTACAGTTATCAACCGAATTGCCTCTAATGTATAAATGACAAAACCGAAACCCCAGAGAGGGTTCGACAGCTAAGCAACAAAGAAATATATTCAAAGAAATAGACAGAGAGAAATTTCTTTTTCCTTCATCTAAGAATTCTGTGCACAAACGAATGTATAGACAAAATATCTGAGTCCCGTACAATTCAAGATTTCTGTGAAATAGAAGTTCTGTATAAATTAGTTAACAGACAAATACTGTGACCGAGAGTCACTAGCACAAATTTAAATATATGTGAACAGTCGCATAGTAAATAACATTGTAGGTGAATACAGAGACAGTATCCCAAATAACTGAGCGCACGGCGAAACCAGACAAGCAAACAACAAGCGTGAACGGAAGAGCGAAGTTGAGGAGCATAAGGTCCCCAAGTCGACACCGGGTAAGAGACAAACTCAGGAAAATTAAATACGAATTTGCAATTTCCAAAACATATATATATATATATATTACATTACAGGCCTGAATTAACCAAATAAGTTTACAACAAAACTCGTGAAGAGGGTTGAACCCTTTCCACTATTAACAGACGTGACAGAGAATATACCAAACCCTCTATGCTACAGTAACAAAATACAGACGAGAGATTGCAACATATAGCCAAAGACCACCAGCGTACCTAGGTTACAAACTAACAAGAAGCTGCAGGTAGCCTAAGAGCATACGAAAGCAACTAAACGAAAAGCACACAGCTACCTGGAAACATGACGCCGTAATCTGTTGCGAGGAGCCACGGAGCCGTCACCTGCAACGACAGAAAGCAAACATGTTAGGGTTTGAAGGTGTGACAAAACCCTGACCGAAACTAGACCATAAGCTCATAAGTAAGGGAACGAAATAGCTAAGAAGACGAGGAGCAAAGGAGAAAGGGAGATACTGTACCTGTAGGTGAACGATTCTCCTGTTCACCGAGAAGAAACCTGACCACGGAGGGGCCAAATTGGTCAGTCACTATTCGAGAAACGACTAAGGAAATATAACAGAGAACTCAAGCTTACCTGGACGACGAGTTGAATGACGGAGAACAGTTGTTGCAAACCATCGAATGTACATTGCCACTGAGCATAGCAGAAACCCTCCATACTGAGAAACTACCACAAAGATACCGCGCCATTGGCCGAAACAAACCCACAAAATTCAGAAAAATAACCAGTCGACAAAGCAATTCGCGGGAAGAAGCCGACAAGAAAACCATTAACAGAGTCATAACTTACCAACGGACGCGTGAACCAAGTGTGCACGCAGAACCACGGTGAAAAACGAAACATTTGAACAAGAAATCCATAGGAAATCGACTAAGTATCGACCGATAACACAGAGACAGAGCCGAGCCTGAAACCAGGTCACAGAGCAGTGAAACAACTGACCAAAATGACAATGAGCGCGAAATGACCAAACAAAAGGGCAACCAGGAGAATTAGGGTTGCAACAAAACCGAGACGGATAGGTGTTAGCACGAGAACGGATAAGGTACCTGGAGGTAGGTAGGTAATCACCTTCACATTCAATATCGAACCGAGCCAAAAGATTGGTAATCAACCATAATCAACAAACAAGTCTAGAAAGTACCGTGGGTAGGTGAGCTGGAGAGGGGCCGCGTGGACGGGCCACATCATTGGGTGTTACATTGAGTGAGTGATTTTGATGGTATAAAGTGCATAATATTGCAGTTGATATTTATTGTGCAATATAAAAGTATTAATTTAATAAAATATTAAAGAATCTAAGAATATATTATGGGTTAATTCTTTAGCACAAGATTGTAAAGGATGTAGTTGGCGAAGTGTTGAGTATTTTTAATTTTGTTTGCACTATTTTTTTTTTACATTATATGAATGGATTATAACAATAATTGTTTTTTTAATTTTGTTTGCAATAATTTTTTTTACATTCCTAACCTTGATGTATGAATGGATTATAACAATGATATTTTTGCGGCTGAATGTTGTTGAAGGAATGACTCAATACCTTTTGACAAATATGGGTAGTGTCGCCTTGAAATTGTTGATACTATTGTAAAGTGGATAAAGATCTCGCAACATAACACTATAATATCTATAATATATCTTATCATTCAATCACACATTAGCTGCAAAAATGCCTCGAAACCTTAAGATAATATGGGTTGTTTTGTTAAATTTGTCCTTTTTAACTTAAGCTTAGAACGTGTAGACTTATGTAAATTTATATTATATCCTATTTCCTTTTTTTCATAACCCATTTCAAATTATCCAAAGCAAGCATTCCCTAATATTCTTTTTCATGATTGACTTTCTTACTTCTATGATATTGTTAGATAGTTTCCTTTGAGTCCATATTCTATAGATTCTTTGTTCTGGGTATCATCTTTTACTTCTGTTAGAGGAAGAGAGAGTAAGAGAGTTGATTTTAGGCATTTCCAATACCATAAAATTGAGATCTAATTTCATTTGGTGAACTAGTTTCGATATAAGAGAAGCTCAAGTTTTAACTTTTCATTCCTTGCACCTTGCAGTAGTGTTCTTTGTAAATTCATACTACCTTTGTAAATTTAGGTACCGAGGCAAATGAATAAGATATGATGATGAATTGGTTGTATGTTAGTAACTATGAAATGAGTGATTTTGATGGTATAAAGTGCATAATATTGTAGTTGATATTTATTGCGCAATATAAAAGTATTAATTTTATAAAATATTAAAGAATATAAGAATATATTATGGGTTAATTATTTAGCACAAGATTGTAAAGGATGTAGTTGGCCAAGTGTTGAGTATTTTTAACTTTGTTTGCACTATTTTTTTTTTACATTACATGAATGGATTATAGCAATAATTGTATTTTTATTTTTGTTTGCAATAACTTTTTTTACATTCCTAACCTTGATGTATGAATGGATTATAACAATAATCTTGTCTACCATGATATTTTTGCGGTTGAATATTGTTGAAGGAATGATTCAATACCTTCTGACAAATATGGGTAATGTCACCCTCAAATTGTTGATACTATTGTAAAGTGGATAAAGATCTTGCAACATAACACTATAATATCTATAATATATCTTATCATTCAATCAGGCATTAGCTGCAAAAATGCCTCGAAACCTTAAGATAATATGGGTTGTTTTGTTAAATTTATCCTTTTTAACTTAAGCTTAGAACGTGTAGACTTACGTAAATTTATATTATATCCTATTTACTTTTTTTCCTAACCCATTTGAAATTATCCAAAGCAAGCATTCCCTAATATTCTTTTTCATGATTAACTTTCTTACTTCTACGAAATTGTTAGATAGTTTCCTTTGTGTCCATATTCTATAGATTCTTTGTTCTGGGTATCATCTTTTACTTCTGCTAGAGGAAGAGAGAGTAAGAGAGTTGATTTTAGGCATTTCCAATACCATAAAATTGAGATATAATTTCATTTGGTGAACTAGTTTCGATATAAGAGAAGCTCAAGTTTTAACTTTTCATTCATTACACCTTGCAGTAGTGTTCTTTGTAAATTCATACTACCTTTGTAAATTTAGGTACCAAGGCAAATAAATTAGATATGATGATGAATTGGTTGTATGTTAGTAACTATGAAATGATTTCAGTGAGAAATGCATACGATGGAAATGGTGCTAACAAAATGGGATTTAGCAGTCAGAGAAAATGGAAATTTAATGTTGTGTTGGTTCATAAATTAAAACCTCATGTGGAAACTTTTGTTAGAGAGAAAGGAGATTAGTGTTCCCCATGAAATTTTAGGTCTATGAGTGGGGAGATGGCGTTTTAGTATCCTCAATTCAATAACATGAAGGAAATTCTAAATGTTGGAATGAGAAGCAACATTAATTGTGAAATTTTTTGTATGTTGATTGGGTAGAGTCCTGTGTATTAAGGTCAAGTTTTATGTTATACTTAAGTCAATGGGACTCCTAAGTTCATTATAGCCTCAATACATGGTGAGAGCTCAAGTGCCACTCCTATGTAAAAATACAAAAAGAAGATCTAATGTAAGTAATATAGAGAATAAAGTGGTTTTATATTGCTAAAGGTAAAAAACAATACACTCGATGAATGCCTTCAAGGAAGGTAAAGGAGGAAGGTAAGATGGCTCAATTCCTCCAAGGTATATAACCTAAAGAGGATACAAATTTTATTTCCTATGGTTTATTTCTACCATCTAAGGATGAAAATAAAAACTTGTAATAAAGGATTGCCTTGTAGTGTTAGAAGAAGATTTTGTTGATGGAGCTTTTCTCTATCTCGAGGGTGTGGCCGGTTGGTGCCTTCAAGGAGTGGAATACTACCTATTGAAAAGGAGAGCCATGTTTTGAGGGAATGGTACCTTTTCAAGTTATTCATTTGGGAATATCTTAGAGAAGAGTCAAAGACGTGTTATTGAAGACATTGGAAAGGGATATCTTAGTGAATACACAACTCCCTTGGGAGAGGCTTCATGCTTGGTATTGGGAGAATACAAATTTTATTCCAACTAAATTAGTCATTCATAACTAGTCTTTTCCAAATTTACACTATCTTGACTTTCAATGTTTCCTAATTTAAATTTGTTCAATGTTGCACATGTTTTTGGAACAAGATGAGAGGATTTTATATTGGTAACTTCAAAAGTTACATAATGAATATAAGTAAGATTAGGAGTATTAAATCAGATGTTGATCTAATCTTAATGGAATAGATATGGTAGAGAAACTAAATACCTTTGTGCAACTCATATATACATTCAAACAAGAATGTAGATGAAATATGCATGGCTTGAAAGATTTAGTATTGTTGTGGAATTAATTGGAATTAATAAGTAATAACCACCTCATTTTACAAAATATTTTTTTCTACATTATTTGCAATATGAATTTACTAAAAAATCATAAATGACAATAAGAGGGTGCATTTGAAAGTTAAAAAAAATCAACTAGAGTTTGTTGTCCAAATATGGAGAAAACCCTTGCATTTTCTCATGGACATAAAAATCAAAGCAAATGGAAAAAAAAGCAAGAAAATTGTTTGTAGAAAAATGGGCAAGCAATAATAACTCTAAAAATATAAAAAAAATCATTAACATAGGGGTTTATTAGAACATACCTGTTATTGGAAGAAATGAAGATTGTCTCACTGTTCTTCAATCTTTGATCGACAAAATATTCGTTGTTGGGTGCGATAATGGCTATTCAAACCTCGAATCCTCCTTGAAAGTAAGCATAACGCTCTCCCCTTCCTTCTCCAACATTAGACAAAAAAATGAGGGAACAATAAATGAATTCGGCCTTTTCTAGCCACGATGATGAATGTTTGTCCATGTGCTAGATGATATTTTCCATCCTAGACCGATATTTCCCAAAATATCATGATATTTTTTGGGAGACAAAATATCGTGATATTTCCTTGGTGATATCTCATCTAAACTCTATAACAAGTCATTCCTCCTATCTAAAAACTATCCTCACCTATATGGATTCATTATTCAACGATATCTCGTCTCCCCGAAAATATCGCGATATTGTCTTCACTAGTACTATCTATTTCCAAATTTCAAAGATCATTTGTTTGCCAATAAATTCATTCTATTAATTCATTTCATGATATCACTAAGGTTTTTCCTCATGGACGTAGGACTTGACATCTCTTTTAGTTACAACATTTGGTGTTGTTGATGATATTTAAGAATTCCAATTTGTGGTTTGGAATTTACGAGCATTTATGAATGGAATCTAGAGAACCTCTTTCTTTGTAGCATCTTGAGAGTTTGTAGTGTTCACACCCTTAACTACAAAGCCTTACCTAATTTGGAATTGTTACAACAGACCAAGGGAGGCACACATTTGTCCCTTTACACATGAAGGAATCATGGACTATGTTGGATATGTTTTTGTATATATGTTGGCATTGTAAGGGGGTTGAATTATTATGTGATATGGCCATTTTAAATGAATGTTCATGATGGAATATGTTGATTCAATTTTTGTATAGATACTGCATTGTAAAGCGGTTTAAATTCAGGTTGCAATTATTATCTAAGATGATAAATTTAAAGCAATGTCGTCCATTTGGAAAAATTCATTCACATTCAGTGTATGGTATGTCAACAATATGCAAACATTCTTGTTAGTAGGCTTTATGGAGGGTTGATACTATTGATCCTTCCATGCTCATATTCATTCTTGTACTGATAATATGACATTGTAGCAGTATGTTGAATGGACTCCACATGTTGTGTGTATCATGCTACAGGGTGTGACATTGAGGTAGCTCCTTTAATTTTTTTTTTGAGTTAGTTAAAAATAGGGGATACATGAATATAGTTTTATAAAGGTTATATTGTTGCGTTGATCATTTTTAAAAATTAATGGCTATAAGAAATTTCAAGGACTAACATAAATCCTCACACAATTCTTTAAAGTGTACTAACTCA
This sequence comes from Pinus taeda, assembly GCA_000404065.3. NCBI lineage: Eukaryota > Viridiplantae > Streptophyta > Pinopsida > Pinales > Pinaceae > Pinus > Pinus taeda. Next base: position 16,859 of record APFE031306307.1, read on the forward strand.
ATCGAGGAGCACGTATATTATAAGGAGGTTGGTGGTTCAATTCCATTCCCCACTAACATGAATTAATCAACGATTTTTTAGTATATTTTTAATTAAATTGATTTTATATTTATTTATTTCAATGGTGAGATATTCTTTTGGATTCATTGTTTCATTTTGTCTCTAGATAGTCAAAAGTGATATTTTATTATCTTTAAAAATAATCTTTTATTGTGTCTAGAGAGATAATAGATAGGATTAAAGACATATTTCCTCTAATCATGAGTATTGTTTTCGGAGAGGCAAAAATGATATTGTCTCCTAAGTGACAATAATGCTTGTGTTATCTATTGTCCTTATAGAGACATTTTTTTAAGACCACAATTTCAGACACTCGCTTAAATACAATATTTAAGACAACACAATTTTTTTTTCTCCCAGGTTAAGAAAATCTACCAAAAAGTATTCCAATTATTATCTTAAAGCCCCCATTTATGCAATATTGATCCAAGATGCTTTGTTTTTGAGCTTAATAATCTGCTACATCTCTACCATGTTTCCATGTGTTTGAACACCAAAATAAACATGGCATTCAAATTGGAAGGAGAGAATGAAAGTTGACAAAATGATACCCAGGGGATTGAGCTGGCTCAAACCAAAGAATTTCT